>JAKOGI010002486.1:0-105748 GCA_029747015.1 Carnegiea gigantea
ATATATATATATATATATATATATATATACACGTATTTGTATATATATATGTATATGTATATATATTTATATGTGTGTGTGTATATATATGTGTGTGTGTGTGTGTGTGTGTGTGTGTGTGTGTGTGTGTGTTTGTGTTTGTGTGTGTGTGTGCATACATACATATATACATATATATGTGTATATGTATGTATATATATGTGTATATGTTTGTACACACACACACACACACACACACACACACACACGAGAAAATCTAGGTTCCACCACTTTGGTAATGACGGCTATAATTGTTGGTGGGAGGATGAAAATTTTGTGCATGTGGCATAATTCTTTAATGGATAATGCATACCTAAGGATCCCTTTTTGGATGGTGCGGCGGTAGAGACTGGGTGTGTGGACCAGTCATTTTAGTAGTGTTATGTTAAAATGCCCCTAGTGCATGGTATAGCTGTAGCTAGCACCAGCAAGTATGGGTCGTGCCCACAGGGGGCTCAATTTCAATCACGAAATTGACTTTCAACACTCAATTCAGGCGAATATCTGCTTAGATTGATGGTTAATTCTAACAGTTCTAATCCACTGAATATCAGAAACTCAAACTAAGTCAATTGCTGATGAAAATCTCAGTTTGGAGTTCGCCACGCTATTATACCTTTTGAATAGTTAACCGAATTATGCAAACATGCTCGAGAAAGCATTTGAAATGGGATAATTACAAAGTGAAATGATTCTACGCCTTCTTTCAATGGTTGTTAGATTGACTAATCAATCCTAGTTATCTATTTTCATGAAGCTAGAGTTATCAAAGCCGCAGAGTTGAGTAATCAGACATTTCTGATAAGTACCCATAGAGCAGATGATTTACAGTCATTTTGATGCGTCTTTAGGGGATTCATAAGTTTTATGCTTAGACTTTACCCCAAAAATCTCATTTTACATTGGGTACAGCACTTTGATAACTTTTGTTGGTTTTGAGACCTTTTTAATAAAGAATTCACCCTTAAAAGTCATCCTTATTATTCACCACGGATGCTCCCAGTCACCATGCTCATGGAAGAAAGAGAAGAGCAGAAGAACACCGAGGTAGTGGACACCACGGTCTGTCCATGGTGGATGCCACGATCCGTGGTGTTTCTATTTCCTGCGACGTTGATTATTTTCTTGCGGCTTTTCAACTTTCAAGTAGTTTTTAATGTCATTTATACGCGTGGCTATTCGACTTCCAACAGCTTTGCTATAAAAGAGGGCTCTCACCCTCATTTTAACATGCACCATCCCATTCCATTCCTTTTCCTCTCTTCAAGTAGATTAGGATTTTTAGATTAGAGTAAGGGAGAGCAAGTAGACAGAGATTCGTGAGGAAGCAGGATCGGGTTCTGCAATCGAAAGATTCAAGCACGCATTTTGGCTGAGTAAACTCGTCTCTCTTCTCTTCTCTTTTCTCTTTAGATTTATTATTTTAGAGTAGTTAGATGTTTAATTTAATCATGTGTGAGTAGTTTAATTTTTGTCTAGGGATTTAGTAGTTCATGAAAGTGTTGTTGGATCATGTTTAAATCTAAAGGATTGTGCTTATTTTCATGATTAGTTTGATTTCATTCTGTCAAGTGTTATTCATGTTGTTAGTAGATTTTTGGCTAAAATTTGCTTGCGCACTTGAGACAATCGGGTGAAAAACTGAAAGGTGACATTTGATTGTTGGACCGCTTGATAAAACCTAACATAACATCGTTTCGAAAGAGAGATTTGCATGTTACGAGGACTTGAAAGTAATCGAAGATGCTTAACTTGGATTAAGACAAATTAGTTCAAAAAAATGACCTTTACTTAGTTTAGGCAAATTTGGTTGAGTTCGAAAGAATAGACTGAATTTTTGGAGAGATTGCAATTCCTCGAAATTAACTGATTAGAGAAAAGCACATGTTCATCATTTTGATCCAATCAACTTTCATAACTACATGAATTCCTAGGTAGTTTCTCATTAATTGATTTAAAATTAGTGAATTAGAAGTTGTCAAATTGAAACCCCTTCAAGTAGTTATAGTTATTTCCTTATCTTCGTATTTTTATCAATCTAAAGTTTTAATTCACTTAGCATGTCTTGAGAGATATAGCCCAATAGATCAACCTAGTCTCTATGGGATCAATCTTGATTGCTACAACGCCACCGTGCACTTGTGAGCCTATCGAGTTTTTAGCGTTATTGGCGGGGACTAGTGTTGGATATTGAATTTTTCTCAATAGGTTTGACTAAGCATTTTGTTTTTGTTTGAAAAAAAAGGAAAAAATTGAAAATTAAAAAATAAAATAAAATAAAATTTGTGAAAAAACGATGGCAATTTTGCATGTTTCCCAATTCGAGCATGAATTATTTTGAACGTATTTTAAGCGCTTAAATATCTTTCTTGCTCAATGTGGTTATCATATTGGTAAATGGAATATTTTAGACATTATTAATGAGAGTGTGAATAGTAAAATCCGTACTCTTTTAGGGTATTGGGATTTTCATAGTAAACATTTCGATGATGCATGTTATTGGCTTGGGATTCATTTGAGTTTGAAAAGACTACTTATGTTTCTAGATATTCATTTTTTTGATCCTTGTGCATTCTGTTTTAGATCTTGTAATGCTCCTTTTTGGTGTGATTTGTGTAATTTTTCTCACCATGCTACTAGTTTGTGTCCTTATTATGCATGCTATGATCAGTTTGATTTTGTATCACCCTGGAACAATACTGACGTTATCCTGACCTTACCTGATTCAACTTTTCCTTTAGCTCAGTGCATGGGACTCGAGGTGGGTGAACCTTTTGGGTTTATTGCTAGGTTTGATGTTGCTAATGCATGTTTTGAGTCAGAAGATACTTTAGTTAAGGTTTATAATCTAGTTAGGACTCCTTTGGAGGGTTCACGTGATGCGTTTATGCATAAAGAGTCTCCTAATCTTGGTTTTGATGATATTGTTCTCCTTAATCCTCTTGATCGTTTCTATGTTTCACCTATTTGTTCATTATCCCTTATTTCCCCCAAGTATTACATTGATGCGCCCATTGATAGTCCTAAGATTTGTGATTCTAATGTTAATTTGGGACATACGGTTAAAATGTTTAATATGCTTGGTGGAAATATTGATAATTTTCTTTCCCTAGGATACTTTTGTGGGTATGATGCCTCCCATGACCCGTATTGCATATTCCTAGTGGACAAGCGTAGAAAAATCATGTGAAACACTTTCTTTGCTTTCTCTTTTGATTTTTCTATAGCTTTAGCTTTGTTGAAGAGAGCACCAACTTTCTTTGCTGTGATTATTTCATGCTCTCTTATTGCCTTGCTTGAAAACTCTATGCTAAGGAGTTTGAAAAGTTGCTGCGTGCCCTGACGATGTATGACTTAAAGGGCCGAGTCTTAACATCATGATGGAGTGGCTGATGCTCCATGTGCCCAGGTTATTACAAGGCCGCATAGCTTAGGTGCACTCTGCACCTAACCTAGGGATATTGTTATGTTCTGTTTCTTTTCCCTTTTTTTACTTTCTTTCCTTTACATAATAATGCTTTATCTAAGCGTGGGGGAAGGGTAATTTCTGTTTATTTGCATTACTATGTTGCATTTAGTTGATTTTTAGGTTTGCATATAAGATTGCATGTAGGAATGGTGTGGATTGATTTGAGATTCCCTCCAATGATGATTCTTTAGGCATAATTGCTTTCATGAGCTTGAGTAACTTTTGATGTGTAATCCTTTTTGGTACTACAAATTTTTGAAGATTTTTTTAATAGTTCTTGTTTTAATGCTTGTCTTGTTTGAGAACTTTGTTATCGTCTAGAGTTATTAGCACTAATGTCTGTAAATGGAGTCATTTTATGAACTTATTGTGACTTTGGTAGATATCCCGTAGTGTTATGTTTCTTTCATGTGTATAACTCTTCCATATTGTATCTTTAGAACTTGCCGTGAGTTTTGTTCAAAACCACATTAGCATGTGCATAGTTGATGAGATGATAGAGACATTTCTTTTTTTTTTTGATCATTTTAGCCATATAGCCAAATAGCCTACCTTTGTATTACGTGTTTATTCCCTTTGCTAGCCCATTTGAGCTTATATTCGTCTTTGTTGTGATCTCTTCATATTAGCCCTTGGCCAAATACATATTCCTACCTTTAAGCCAAACTATGGAGCATCACTTCATCTATCTAGCAGGTGGTTTTAGTGATAATCAAGTTTAAGATGACTTTGGTATGTTGATTTGTTGGGAGATTGATGATATTGAGTATTTGCTTTGGTTACCTCTTATTTGGATTGTGTATATATATATATATATATATATATATATATATATATATATATATAATATATATTATATATATATATATATATATATATATATATATATATATATTAGATTGTGAGTTGACAAGTGGTGGTCCTATGCCTTGCAATAGTTAAAATTTTCATTTCATTTCCCAAAGAACAATAAAAGGAAAAAAAATCAAGAAGACAAAAAGTCATGTCGAGAAAAAAGAAAAAAAGAAAAAAAAGTTATGTTAAAAAAAGAAAACAAAAAAAGGGCAAAAACAAGAAGAAGGAAAAAAAAAAGAAAAAAAAGAATGAATAAATAATTGGCATTGGACATGTAAGTAGCTTGTGTCCCTTCTTTGTCAACTCATTTCCTATGTAATTCATTGGGGTTATATTCATTGAATTTTTGATGTTTAGGGTGTTGTGAACTTATTGGTTAGTTGGTGGTTTGTTGGTTGCTCCCTAGTCACTTGGCTAAGTAGCTGCACATTGTCCCAAAAGTATTTGTGCACTCCTTTTCCTTAATCCTTCTATCCCACATTACAACCCAAATAAGGTCCTCTTAATTGTCTTGTGCACATTGCATTTTTAGTGGTGGAGAATTTGGGAGTCTTTCCAAGCATATAGTAGATTGCTTCTTTGGAATGAGTCTTGAGTGAACCTATGTTATATTTTAAACACATGAGCAGGATTGATTCACATTTCGTAAAAGTGAGGTTCTAGCAGTCTATTTGGCTCTGTTCAATTCCATGTGTTTACATGGCATACTTTGTGGTTCTTTGGGGGTGATTAAGTTTGATGTCGAGTTTGTAGTCATGTATTTCTTTGAAAATATTAACCTTCTTCTGTTATTGAAATGTTTTGCGCATTATTTGGGGTTGGTGTTGATTGACATTCTTGCTTGTGCTATGCTATAACTTGTCTACTTTAAGAAGGTTGTTATGTTCTGAGTCCTAGATCCATCTCCCCTTATCGGTTTTATATAGTGTTTGCTTGAGGACAAGTAACGGTTTAACCATGGGGGAGTTTGATAAGTACCCATAGAGCATATCATTTTAGGGTCATTTTGATGCATTTTAGGGGATTCATAAGTTTTATGCTTAGATTTTACCCCAAAAATCCCATTTTGTGCTTAGGTATAGTGCTTTGATGCTTTTTGTAGGTTTTGAGACCTTTTCGATTAAGAATTTCACCCTTAAAAGTTGTCCCTATGACTCACCACGGATGCTCCTAGTCACCATGCCTGTGGAAGAAAGAGAAGAACGGAAGAACACCGAGGTAGTGGACACAAAGGTCTGCCCGTGGTGAATGCCATGGTCCGTGATGTCTCTATTTCCTGCAAAGCCAATTATTTTCTCTCGGCTTTTCAACTTCTAAGCAGTTTTTAATGTCATTTATACACGTGGCTGTTCAACTTCCAGCAGCTTTGCTATAAAAGGGGGCTCTCACCCTGATTTCAACATACACTATCCCATTCCATTCCTTTTCTTCTCTTTAAGTAGATTAGGATTTTAGATTAGAGTAAGGGAAGAAGAAGATTCGCGAGGATGCGGGGTCGAGTTTTGTAATCGAAAGATTCAAGCACGCATTTTGGCTGAGCAAAATCTTCTCTCTTCTCTTATCTTTTCTCTTTAGATTTATCATTTTAGAGAAGTTAGATGTTTAATTTAATAATGTCTGAGTAGTTTAATTTTTATCTATGGCTTAGTAGTTTATAAAAGTGTTGTTGGATCATGTTTTAATTTAAAAGATTGTGCTTATTTTCATGATTGGTTTGATTTCGTTCTGTCAAGTGTTATTCATGTTGTTAGTGGACTTTTTGGCCAAAGTTTGGTTGCACACTTGAGACAATCGGGTGAAAAACTGAAAGGTGACATTTGATTGTTGGGTTGCTTGATAAAACCTGACATAACATCGTCTCAAAAGAGAGATTTGCATGTCAGGAGGGCTAGAAAGTAATCAAAGATGTTTAATTTGGACTAAGATAAATTAATTTGAAAGAACGACTGTTGCTTAGTTTAGGCAAATTTGGTTGAGTTCAAGAGAAAAGCACATATTCATCATTTTGATCCAATCAACTTTCATAGCTACATGAATACTCCTTAATTGATTTAAAATTAGTGAATTAGAAGTTGTTAAATTGAAATCCCTTGAATTAGTTATAGTTGTTTCCTTATCTTCGTATTTTTATCAATCTAAAATTTTGAGTCAATTAGCATATCTTGAGAGAACAAAGCCCACTAGATCAACCTAATCTCTGTGGGATCGACCTTGATTGCTACAACGCCACCATGCGCTTGCGGGTCTATCAATTTCCAATTGAGAACATTAACTGTTTTCACATCAAGATATTCAATTGCTCAAAAAGTTGCACTAGATAAAGGATTCAACTGTCGTTGATCTCCTAAACCTTAATTAAGTACAATGAATAAATCTCTTTCGAGCAATTCAACGAACACTTGGCGTACTAGATAAGAATTCAATTCATAACCATGGGCATAATTCACAAAAATCTAGAACGTGAATCAATTAAGCATAATAGGGGCTATTTCCAACCTAAGATTGAGAACACATGTTTAAAGTCTCAATCCCTAAAACCAAATTTGATGAACATGGTAGATGTAAAAGCGTGAATCGAATTACAAAGAGGAAGGAAGAAATATAAACTTGAATTTTCTGATAGTGAGAATTGCAAAATTCAATCCTTCAACAATCCACTAATCAAAGTGAGAAAACATCTTTAAAAACTTTTTAATAAACCCCTAGTTTTCTGCTGTAATCAGTGCTCTCAAAAATAAAACTCAAGATCTTAAAACAAGTCTCGAAAAATAATTAAATCGCGAAAACTGTTAGGGCTACGGTTGTGCATCAATGCACAGGTGCCCGTATGCCCCATGCCATGCATTGCCCATGCACAGCCATTAGTTTGGAGATTGAAAATTGTGGCATAGGTACATGGTCGTGTTCTTGTGTCTCCTCTTGAGCTTTTCAAACCTTCTTTTCGAGCCTGCGGTACTTCATATGACTTCCTTTGCACTTGGAACTCGTCCTCTAGGCTTCCTTTTCTGCCAAAGCTAGGGATTTCCGCAATGTCTTGGCTACTACCCCTAAAAATAAGGAAAATCATACAATAAGCGTAAAATAGATCCAAGGAAACAATTTTGCCCCTTTCTTATCAATGTTTAGCATGAGAATAAGAGGAAGAAAGGGTGAAGAAGAGGCTCAAACGAAGTCAAATAAGGGTTTGTCAACTCCCTCATGCTTATCTCTTGCTTGTCCTCAAGCAAAGTCATCAATCAAAAGACCTAAAAGAGGAGAGGTTTACCTCGAAGTACCAACTCCTCAGGCAAATGATGATGAATTGGATCAATGAGTATGCCAACTCACGACTAGGAAACTCAAGCAGGGCAAGATTGTAGTCCCCCCCCCAACACAAGTTCTAAAACAATAGTAAGAGTCATTAGGTCATGATGCAAGAACAAATATCGCCTATTAATTACTTAGATGTGTCATACCTTCCCCCAAATTGTTAGTGATCTAGTGAGACTGGCGGATCCTCGCCATTATGGACAGGAAAAAGGAATGCCCCTCTCATGAATTCAGGGTAAAATGATCGCTCATGACTGATCTCAATGTATGCATACTATCATAAGTTTGGATAAACTCTCGATTCTCAAGCACTGGGGTCATGTACATAAGTGTTGATCATAAGGGCTTTTTGAGGATTGTAGTGGGATAGGGTTACAGGTAAGGAGGGAGAGATTTGGCAAAAAGGAGCTAATCAACCAAGTAGTAAGCAATTAACATCAAGTCCTCATCATCATAAGATCATTACCACTATCCCTTCAATTGAATACCAAGGAAAAGGGGTTGAAACGATTATTAAAAATGTCCTTTGCCAAACATTTTATTTTCATGCTTTTGCTAGTTTCTTCTTTTTTTTAATTCTCTTTTTTTTCCCCTTTTTTTCATTTTGCTTCTTTTTTTTCCCAAACAGGCAAGGAAATAAAGGTTAAGACGGTTTCAACTCCTGATCGTGGAAAGGAATAACAATCCTAATAAACCACTCTATGAAGCATCAACAAACATTACTCTCCAACCAAAATAGCTCAGAACATTGCTCTATTGACTTGGTTTAGGGTAGGATAATTCATTTCATACCATAGGTTAAGTAGACATAGGTGAATCAAAAGACAGGGAAAAGATCAAAAGGGCTAGCAATGAGCATTAGTAGCACCCTTATGTGGTTTAAAAACAAATAAATGCCTTAATTATATCAACAGTATTTGCATGCCAACCGTGATTTTGAAGAGAGATAAGCCAAGTTCTAGAGGTGCACACACAAAAGGGTCAAACACTTATGAAGGGACATCTTAGACTATGTAGAATGAATAGTCATCATGGGCCCAAAAGTCTCATTGGTTCTTCTATCACATTCTATAAACTAGCTCAAAAGGTTTGCCAATAATTAAGGTTAAGCTATTCCACACGGCAACAATCCGTGGGGCAAAAGTGCAAGCATACATAACCAAGGGAATAAAACATTTTTGCAACCAATTCACAAGAGTTAACCCCGAATTGAATCTCATTCATCACAAGCTATAACAAACATCAAGCAAATCATCACATCTTGAATGTCATCAATGGAGGGGCTTCACACTAATTCCAAATCTTTCTCTTTTTTTCATTTTTCTTTCCTTTTTTTTCCAAACCACACACAAATGCAAACTACTAATAGCGCACAGTAAGGAAATAGTGAGAGAAGAGGAAGAAGGGTACCTCATCTGTTTAGGAGTCCCAATTACCCTTTGCATTCCTTTTGTGTTCCGTCGTGCCAAGGCAATAAAAGTATATACAATTGCAAGAATGCAACACCTAACCTATATGAACTATCCTAAATCCATATGCATGTGAGTGATGAAAGCTAAACTACCTAAATGCAAGGATGCCTATGCATATAAGGCCCTAATGCTATCCTAGCTAGATGCGAAGAAAGGCATGTAACAGATTTATACAAGCTGTACAAGTGACTTCGACCCCAAAACTTGCCCCCAAATCACAATGACCAATCAAAAAGTCATGGCTAGTCAAGTGAGGTGTCCCAAAGGTACCGTAAACAAGGAGCTAATAAGCGAGCTCACCTCTTCATGCTTAAGGCTTTCATTGTCTCTAATGAAAAGGATATCAAGTAAAAATAAAATGGATGGGGGAAAGACTTATAGAGCATTAATAGGGGCTAGAAGGCCAGTGGGGCCTCTAATCAAGTGGGGGATATGGGCACTATTGCTGCTCATATGCATAGTGAGCCAGATGGGACATGTGGCGTTGGTTCCAAAGAATCTCCTGGTTCTGCACTTGTAGCTAATCAAGGCGGTCCAAGATGGTTTGAAACATGGAAAAACCCATAGCACCGGAGGCACCTACCACAGAAGTGTTAACACTGAAGGGTTCAGCACGAGGATCAGAAGTGGGTTGTCTAGTGCAACCACCTTGCGGCGCCCCAGTATCATCAGAAGCCTCATCAGGGGAAGCATCGCCCTCAAACTCACAATCAACATCATCATCACAAACAAGGTTAGATGGGCTACTGATGGTGGTTTTACCCTGGTTAGGGGGAAAAAGGGGACAGTCATGATGGTTAAGCCAAATCTGACCGCCATCAATAGTTTTGAAATGCTTCATTTTGATGCAGGTGACTACATCAATATACCCAGGATTGAACAAAATCGATAGATTATCGACTTGACTGTCAAAACCCAAACCCCAAGCAATGATGGTAATAAGCCCCCTGGTAGCTATGATCACTTTTGAGATTTGAGCTCGTTCCTGGAAGTGAGAAGCTATAAAGGCGCCAGTGTTTAGGGCTTGGTTATTGAACATAGACCAAAGTATAAATAGCTCTGCCTTACATACCCCATTCTGACTGTCAGCACAGGCAATCACATGGTTCATCATGAGGTGCTACCAGTAATGAAGCACAAGATTACAAATCCACGTTGCTTTGGTACATGGGGCCTTATAACGGGGTTCAGAATACGTGTGAGTGTACTAAAAATTCCCTTAGTCGTAGTCATCGTGAACAGAGTTAGCACATAATGGTCACACAAGGAAAAGAGTTCATTGAAATGAGTGAGGTTTTGTCTCAAAGATTTGATTGAATAATCAAAACCTAACGTATCAACATCCTCTTTAAAAGCTAGTTTCAAGTCTACCACAAGAGAATTCATAAATTCCCAAACATGCCACTCATAAATCGGTTCTTGCAAATTTACAAATTGCACCCAACTGAGTCTACTAAGCAAAATCTTTAAATCATCAAATAGATGCAAAGTAGCGAGCATTTGCTCATCTAAGTAGCTAGGTGCATAGATTTTCCTAGTTACAATTGTGTCATAACAGGCAGCATAATCAGAATTAAGGATTGCAATATTATATTTATTCACAACATGGGATGGGGAAGAGTTACGTTAGGCCGGTTGGGCCCGGCTAGTAGCAGCAGCAGTGGACTTCTAATGCTTGTTGGGAACCATGACGATGGTGAATGAGCGGCAAACAACCTAACGATCCCAAAGATTGTCAAGGCATAAATCAACCACAATTTCACCTCAGAATTACTTACAAAAGCACTTGAATTTGCCAAGTAAACACCCAATTGCACAATTGAACTTCCAAATTGATAATGGAGTGTGAATTTTAGAGCCCCTAAGGGCTAAGGTTTCAAGTTGGTGGGGAGGTAAGAGTAGAACAGGACCGAGGTTGGGGGCTGCGGTGGGCTACAGAGGTGCTAGAGGACACGCTGATGATGGGGATGGCGATGGTGATGGTAGCTTTTTTTGTTTGTTGTTGCTACGAGGGGTATTAAGAGAGAGTGGGGTGCGGAAAGGGGGGCTAAAGAAAAGGGCAGCCGGCTGAGGCGGCAAACACGGACGACTGTGGTGGGTGGTGTGGCAGAGAAGAGAGAGAAATGCAGCAAGGTTTTGAGAGAAAGATGAGGGTTGAGTGAAAAAGGGGTGAAGAAAGGAAGAAATCATGAGGAAAAGGTGCACACGGTTGTGTGTTGATGCACGAGCAGCTGTGCGTCCCAGCTTCTAAAGCACAGTTGTGCATCTCACTGTGCAGAGCTATTGGTTGGTATTTTTTCCTGCAGCATGGTCGTGCGTCCCACAGGCATGACCATGCTTCTTAAATATTAGACACTTTTCCCAGAAAATATGCTTTCAGCCTAAGAAACATCAAATTCAGCCTTTTTTTTCCTCATTCGTCGCCCCTTTTTTCTTTCCTTTTTTGGGTTTGTTTTTCTTTTCAAAAGCAATAGAAATGCTTGGGTTGGCTCCAAAGAAGCTCTTGGTTTAGGTCCTGAGCTTGACTTTGTGATGACCTCTTAGTGGAGGAAGTAGTGGTGAGATCACAAGAAACTTTTCCCTTGATCGGCTTACCGGGAATGTAATGCTTGAGCACAACACCATTCACCTTTAGAGAGCCTGTAGCGTCTTTTTCGATCTTAATAGCTTTATGCGAATGAACTCCAAAAGCCTTGAAAGGTCCCGAACACCTAAAGCGACATTTACTAGGAAATAACTTCAGTCTAGAATTAAATAGAAGAATTGAATCGCGTTCGCTGAATTCCCTCCTGTTGATGAACTTATCATGCCACCTTTTCATCCTCTCATTGTATATCTTTGAACTCTCATAGGCATCTAAACGGATCTCCTTGAGTTCATTCAGTTGTAGTAGCCCCTTTCTCCTCGCAGACTCAAAATAAAATTGAAATTCTTGATAGAGGGAGGTGGCATAGCTTACCATAGATAAGTTTGAACAAGGTGGTGCCGATGTGGGTTTTGAAGGTCGTACGGTAAGCCCAAAGGGCATCATTGAGCTTGTTCGCCCACTCCTTCCGTGATTTTGCAACTGTTTTCTCCAATATGGACTTAATCTCATGGTTGGAGACCTCAACTTAGCCACTAGTTTGGGTGTGATACCCCAGCCCATACTTATGGTGCACTTTATACTTCTTCAATAGAACTTTAAGCTTCTTCTCTATGAAGTGCGTCTCGTTATCACTGATAAGTGCTCTCGAGGCCTCAAAGGAAGGAAAATGATCTTTTAAATAGCTTAGCCACTAACCTTGAGTCATTAGTATGATTAACTATGGCCTCCACACACGTGGAGACATAATCCATAGCAACTACAATGAACTTGTTGCCCTTCGAGAATAGGAAGGGTCTCATGAAGTTGATGTCCTAAACATGAAATATTTCAACTTCAAGGATGAAGTTGAGGGGCATCTCATTCTTTTGAGGTAGATTTCCCGTCTTTGGGCAACGATCACACGAGCAGACATATCCATGAATATCCTTTAACAATGAAGGCCAAAAGAAGCCTGTTGGAGTACCTTAGTAGTAGTTTTGAAGGTGCTAGCATGCCCTCCACATGGAGAGTTGTGACAATGGAAAATCACGCTCTGGAATTCTTTCGTGGGAAGACAACAGCTATAGATGTCATCATGGCACAACTTATAGAGAAAATGTTCTTCCTAAAAGTAAAACTTATTGTCATGGTAGAACTTCTTCTTCTGATGATCGCTCAAATCATGAGGAAGGATCCTTGAGGCCAAATAGTTCGCAAAATCCTCAAGCCATAAAGCTTGCCCCATAGAGATAGCCAATAGATGCTCATCAGGAAAAACACCATTAAGGGGTACAACCGCGCTCTCAACAATGAGCCTAGAGTGGTAATCAGCAACAACGTTCTTAGCTCCCGAGTTGTCCTTAATCTCCAAATCAAACTCCTATAAGAGGAGTATCCATTGAATGATGTGAGGCCTCGTGTCCTTCTTATCAAGCAGGTGCTTCAGAGCGAAATGGTTGGTGTACACAATGACTTTAGCGCATAGGAGGTAAGGTCTAAACATTTCCATTGTATACACCATCATAAGCAACTCTTTTTCAGTTGTGGTATAGTTCTGCTATGCCTCATCTAGTGTCCTACTAGCATAGTAAATCACAACTGGCTTCTTATCCTTCGTTTGCCACAAAATTGACCCCACCGTATGATCACTAGCATTGCATATGATCGCAAAAGGGAGATCCTAATCAGGTGGTTGAATGATGGGGGCAGAAATTAATGCCTGCTTAATCCTACAAAAAGTTTCATGACACTCATTAGTAAACACAAATGACACATCTTTGACTAAGAGCTGAGTTAGAGGCTTAGTGATCTTGGAGAAATCCTCGATGAAGCAGTGATAAAATCTCGCATGACTAAGGAAACTCCTCACCCTTTTAACGGAAGTAGGAGGAGGCAACCACTTAATAACTTTAATCTTAATCTTGTCAACCTCAATACCCCTATTAGAAATAACAAGCTCCAAGACCACCCCTTCTTGTGTCATAAAGTGGTACTTTCCCAGTTCAGCACTAGATTGACTTCTTCACATCTAGGTACCTTAGTAAGATTTTCCAAACACAGGTCGAAGGTACCTTCATAGATAGAGAAGGTATCCATGAACACCTTCAAGATGTTCTTAATAAAGTCAGAAAATATGGCGGTCATACAGCATTAGAAGGTAGCGAGGGCATTACATAACCCAAAAGGTGTCCTACGATAGGCAAAGACATTATACGGGCATGTAAAAGTTGTCTTAACCTGAATACCTATCCAAGTAACAGAAAAAGGAATGCCTAGCCAACCTTTCCGACATCTGATCAATAAAGGGAGAGGGGAAGTGATCTTTCTGGGTGGCTTGATTTAATTTACGATAATTGATGCGCATACGCTACCCAGTGATAGTCCTAGTAGAGATGAGCTCTTCACGCTCATTCTTGATGATAGTCATACCACCCTTTTTAGGAACTACATGGACTGGACTCACCCATTCACTATCGGAGATGAAGAGGTAGAGATTTCCACTTTACCTTTGGTGTGTTCTTCTCCCTCTCCTGAGACATTTGGGCCTCCACATTGAGGAACTCTTTGGGGATCTGCTTATGTGTGTAGGCAGTGACTGCATTAAGGAGCTTAACATACTCCTCCTTCTCCCTCGTATGTGAATTAGTCACCTCATAAATGATTAAAACGACCTTCAGAGGATCCTCCACAGAATGGTGGGGCATGGCCTCCGTGCTTAGTACCTCCTCTAGCACATCCGCTCTACAGTAAGTATCATCTAAAGCAGGGCTGGCCATCGACTGGGGTAGGTGAAACCTAACCTTCTTATCCTCTACTTAAAGGGAAAGCCTGTCATTCTGCACATCAACCATGGCATCCACCGCAGCTAAGAACGGTCTCCCTAATATGATAGGAATGTGGGAGTCTTCTTCTATTTCCTTGATGATGAAATCGCAGGGGGTAAAGAATTTTCCCATCTACAATAGGAGATCTTCTAGAATACCAAGCGGGTATTTGACAGATCTATCAACGGACTGCAGAAAGATAGTAGTAGGTTTCAAATCTCCCATTTGCACCTTCTTGCAGATGGAATACCACATGAGGCTTACACTAGTCCCAAGATCACATAATGCTCTACTGATTGTTACATCCCCAACAAAAGAAGGGATGGAGAAACTTCTTGGATCTGAGAGCTTAGGAGAAAGCTTGTTCTGAATAATAGCGTTGTATTCCTCAGTGAGAGACACTATAGCATTCTTAAGTAGCTTCCCTTTGTTGGAGAGCAAATCCTTTATGAATTTTGTATAGGAAGGCATGTCAGTGATAGGTTCCAAGAAGGGAATGTTAATGTGAAACTTTTTTAGCATCTTGAGGAATTTATTGAATTCTGCACTTCCCTGACCTTTACTAGTCTCTCGGGGTATGGAACGGGAGGCTTGTATGGCTTCACTCGAGGTGAAATATGCTCAGCTTAACCTTCCTTTGTCTTCTCAGCCTCGACTTTTTCACCACGAGTTTCAAGGGAAACCTCCTTCTCACCACGACCCTCTTCCTCCACTTCTCTCTTGTCTTGCCTTATGGACATTTTGGGTCCCTATCACTTCTTGCCAGTCCTCAAAGTGATGACATTCATCTGACCCTAAGGGTTGGTATCAGGTTCAGCTGGTAGCTGCCCCTGGGGTCTAGATAAGTGGTTCACCTGCTATGAAATCTGGGCAATTTGATTTTTCATCATTTTTTGGTGAGTGCACATGGCCTCAAACTTGGGGCTCAACTATGTTACTGACTCACCAAGAGCTTCATTAATCTCGGTTTACGTTTGGATGAAACACTCTATAAGAATCTCTAGATTGGACTTCGATTAAGAAGGTTGGGGAGGTGGGTTATAGGGAGATTTGTATTGAAAACCTGGAGGTTAAGGAGCATTAGGTGGCAAGAGTTGTTGTTTTGATATGACAAATTTGGGTGGTTTCTCCAACCAGGGTTGTAAGTGTTAGAGTAGGGTTGTTTTGTGGGTGTGGGTTGAAGTTTTGCATGGCATTGGCATGTTCAACTTCCTAGAAGTTGGCTTGACAATTAGTAGCCCTATGCCTATGGATGCCACATACCTCACAAAGGACACCAACCTTATAGATCATACCCAATGAACTCCCTGAATTAGAAGTTCCCATTCTATCAAATCTTTGAGTAAGGGAATCAACCTCTCTAGCTAGCATATCCACAGCATCAATGTCATATTTTCCAGTACTCCTCTTCGAAGTGGCTGGCTCATTGGACCAATGATAATTGTTAGCCACGATGTCTTCTAGTAGAGCTTTTATAGCTTCAATTGATTTTTCCATAAGACCTCTCCCAGCTGCAACATCAATGTACATCTTCAGATTCTGGTCTAGTCCATTATAAAATTTTTGAGTCCAGAGCCAATCAAGGACAACATGGTGTGGGCATTTGTATTAGAGATCCTAGAATCGCTCCCAAGCCTCGTACAGTGACTCGCCATGAAATTAGGCGAATGAAGTGATGTCCACCGTTAACTTGACAGGCTTCCCTAGTGGGCAGTACTTGCTGAGGAAGGCTGTGGAGAGTGCATCTTAGATGGCGAAGGCGCTTGGCTCCTTATTCTGGAGCCAATCTCTAGTTATATCCCTCATGAAAAATGGGAAGAGCCTCAGTCAAATAGCATTGATGGGTACCCCATCGAGTTTGATAGTATCACATTTTGCGAGAAAGTTACGAAGATGCATGTTTGGGTTCTCAGAGGGATGCCTCGTCGAACTGATCTCTCTCCATTAAAAAGATAAGGGCTAGCCGCAACTCAAAGTTATGTGGCTCAATAGTCAAATTCACTATAGATGAAATGATATTCAATGTCTGGGGCAAGCATAATCTCTCAAAACCCAGTTGTCTCGTCCAGCCATCAGGACTTCTCCGCTTTGCCTATGTGTAGTATCTTTGATCTTAGGATCAAAGGGAACAAGGTTTTGTTTCCACTAACTACGCCTGTGCATACAAAACAAAAACTATACCAAGCGTAAGCAGGTCCAAATAAGAATAAAAGAAAGTCAAAAGAAAAAGAAGGAAAAAGAAAAGCCTAATCTAGAGTGTTTTTGGTCGGTTCTGATGTTGAAATAAACAAGTTCTCCGGCCACGGCGCCAAAAACTTATTGTGTTAAAATGCCGCAATTGCACAGTGTAGCTGTAGCTAGTAACCGGAAAGTACTGGTCATGTCCATAGGGAACTCGATTTCAACAACCAAATTGACTTTCAATACTCAATTCAGGTAAATATCTACTTAGGTTGATGGTTACTACTAACAATTCTAATCCACTAAATATCAAAAACTCAAACTAAATTAATGGCTGATGGAAATCTCAGTTTAGGGTTTATCACACGGTTATACCTTATGAATCGTTAATCAAATTATGCAAACATGTCCATGCAAAAAATTGAAATGGAATGATTACGAATTGAAATGCATCTATGCCTTCTTTCAAAGGTAGATTGACTAATCAATCCTACTTATCTATTTTCATGAAGCTAGAGTTGTCAAAGCTACAAAATTGAGCAATTAAAAATTCCCAATTGAGAAGCCTAACTATTTTTACGTCAAGATATTCAATCTCTCAAAAAGTTGTACTAGATAAAAGATTCAACTGTCGTTGATCTCCTAAACCTTAATTAAGAACAGTGAACAAATCTCTTTTGAGTAATTCAACGAACACCTGGCATACTAGGCTACAATTCAGTTCATAACCATGGGCATGATGCACAAAAATTTAAAATGTGATTCAATTAAGTATCCTAGGGGCTATTCTCAACCTAAGATTGGTAATTTAGTGTCTATACATACTCAAAGTCTCAATCCCTAAACCAAATTTGATGAACATGGTTGATGTCAAAGCATGAATTGAATTACAAAGAGGAAGGAAGAAATACAAACCTGAATTTGTCACTTGTGAGAAAGATAAAATTCAATCCTTAAAGAATCCACCGATCAAAGCAAGAAGAGATCTTCAAAAACTTCCTGATAAACCCTAGTTTTCTACCATAATCAGTGCTCTCAAAAATAAAATTCAAGATCCTAAAACAAGTCCCGAAAAATAATTAAATAGCGAAAACTATGAGGGCACACAATCTTGCGTCAACACACGGCTGCCTGTGCACCCCATGCACTAGTAGACGCATGGCCGTCCATTGCCCTGTGTGCAACCACTGGTTTGCAGATTGAAAAGTGTAGGAAAGCTGCATGGTCATACTCTTGTGTCTAACCAACGGTGCACCCTCTTGAGCTTTTCAAAGCTTCTTTCCTAGCCTGCGGTACTTCATAGGACTTCCTTCTTTGCTTGGAACTCATACTCCCTAGGCTTTCTTTTCCACCAAAACTGGTGATTTCCTCAACTTCTTGGCTACTACTCCTAAAAATAAGAAAAATCATACAAAGTTAGCCTTATCTAGGCCCTTTCCCTTAGTTGCAGATGCTAGAATACTATCGCTAGTGGGCACCTGGCCCATCTCGTCATCCCGGACAGCACTTTCACTTGTGTTGGGCCCCGTTAGAGAGCTCCCCCTTGCTATGGGCCTAGTTAGAGAAATTTCCTGGCTTTACTTGGTTTGGGCGTTTGGCACACCACTATTATCAATCAAGGAATCCACATACCCAACATATAAATTTTGGCCCAAGAAACATTTTCCACTCCATGATGCAAAGTTGTCACGTACCTTAATTGATTTTGAGCATAGCATAGGTTTCCAAAGACTCTTGCCTTTTTTAGAAAAGGACATTGTATAAAGTTTTTCCTTTCAAGAGCTTTGTACGTGTTCTATTGATAAAATGTGTTGCAGTATGCACACATTATCCCAAAAATTTAAAGGCAAGTTGACTTGGAACCAAAGAGTCCTGGCTACATTTAGGACATGCCAATGCTTGCACTCTACTCTTCCATTTTGTTGGGGAGTATTTACACAACTTGTTTGATGTGTGACACCACTTTCACGATAGAAACTCTTTATGGGCCTAGATTTAAGTTCAGTTCTATTATTGGTTCTTACTAGCTTAACTTGCTTATTAAATAGAGTTTTAGCCATAGAGATAAACCATTTTAGAAGAGGTCATGTTTTACTCTTTTGCTTCATCAAATATAACCAAAATGTTTGACTAGCATCAAGAAAGTAATGGGCTCCATATGAAGAAGGTACTTGAAATATCCCCATATGTTACAATGAAGAATCCCAAATAAATCTTCAACTTTAATTTCACGAGTATGAAATTGAGATCTAGTTTGTTTACCTCAAAAGCAAACATCACGCACAGACTTTTCTTCCTAGCACTATCTAAGAAACCTAAATCTTTAGCAAACATAGATGTAACTTCACTTGATGGACGCCCAACTAATTTATGCCAAAGTTCACCAATCCTTAGTGCATTACTCTAACTCTCCAATGGCTCCCCACTATAGTAGTAGACCCCATCTCTTTGGTTACCTACACCAATCAGCATCCTTGAAGTACAGTCTTATAAAACATAACATTCAGGAAAGAATGCCACACGATAATTTAAATCCTTGGTAATCCTAACAGCAGAGACAAGGTTATAACTTAAATTGGGCATAAAGCTTTTCTCCCAAGATGGTGTTTCCTTCCTTGGTTGACATGGTTTGAGTACCGCTAGGTAGGTCAATAAGCAGAGGCCTCGTATTTTCATATTTCAGCATCAAATTTTCCTCACTTGTCATGTGTGTCAATGCTCCACTATTAAGCATGCAAGTAGGTTTACTTGAAAGTTTCTCACTCCTTCTCTTCAGTGTGTTAATAAGGCTGATAAGCTTTTGCACCTGTTTAGTTATATATGAGGAAGTGAATGGTCACCGAAGATGCTTCGTCTACAATGTTCACGTAAGTAGCAGGTTGAGGTTTACAATATGGGCTGCTTCTCATCCTTCACTTCTTGCTTTATTGCCGCTAAATCAACTACCACATCTTCTTCTGTTTCCACATCCTCCTCTACCACGTTGACGGGAATCCCACCCAGATAGGTACTCGATTCCCGCGAAACATTTGATTGCTCATGACCGAATTATTTCAATGCTTCCATGTTCGTGTCATTGAGGTCTTCCTAGTCATGGCGCACTCTCCGTTCGATCACCCCTGTCCATCATGAGATGTTTGTGACTCTCCTTTTGGTGTACTATGTTGTAGATTTGTTAAACAAAGGCAAAGGTCCAATGGAAAGTAAGTAGCCCCTAATGTTGGGTGAACTTCATCATTCAAACCCATCAGAAATTGATGGGTCTTTTCTTCATCCAGCAGCTGTATAAGCTTCTCACCTATAACACATTTCACCCTTACCGAGGTGGAAACCTCACTTGATTCTTTAATTCACTCCATAATCCTATATGCTTTAAATAAAATTCTATGACTTCTAGTCCTCCTGGCTTGCACTTGGCTAGCTTAGTCTTGAATTGGTGATTTTTGGAGCATTAGAAACCATGTAATGTTTCTTTAGGTTCTCTCACATATGCTCTATTATCTCAACATATGCAATACTCGTTCGAAGCTTTGGGTTGATAACACTAAGTAGCCAGGAGCAAATCCTAGAGTTTACCATCTCCCAAGCTTGCAACTCAATTGCATCATCTCCTTCTTTTAGTATTGGTTTCTTTAGGGTGCTTTCAATAAGCCCTAATTTGTTCTTAACCTTGACAGCGATTCTAACCGCCTTCTATCATAAATGCCGTTGCACTCTCCGTCCAATCATCTATGTCCATCATGACATGTTTGTGATTCTCCTCTTGGTATATCGTGTTCTAGATTTTGTTATGCGAAGGATAGGGTCCAATAGAAAGTAATTAGTCGCTAATGTTGGAGTGAACTTCATCATTCAAAACCATCAGAAATTGATGGACCTTTTCTTCATCCGCCATCTTTATAAGCTTCTAACCTATACCACGTTTCACCCCTATCGCAGGCACAATGTGGAAACCTCACCTGATTCTCTAATTCACTCCATAATCCTATAAGCTTTGAATAAAATTCTACAACTTCCCGTCCTCCTAGCTTACACTTGGCTAGCTTAGTCTTGAATAGGTGTATTTTTGGATCATTAGAAACCATGTAACGTTTCTTTAGGTTCTCCCACATATGCTCTGTTATCTCAACATATGCAATACTCGTTCGAAGCTTTGGGTTGATAACACTAAGTATTCAGGAGCAAATCATAGAGTTTGCTATCTCTCAAGCTTGCAACTCCATTAGATCATCTCCTTCTTTTAGTATCAATTTCTTTAGGGTGCCTTCAATAAACCCTAATTTGTTCTTAGCCTTAACAGCAATTCTAACCGCGTTCTACCATAAATTATAGTTCGTCCCATCGAAAATTGTGACTATGATTAATGCTCTGGGTCCCTTTGAGGGATACAAGAAACACGGAGAGTGATTTTCAATTACAAACTTTTTACCCATCATGGCTGTTTTTAGAACCAGAATTTGGAGTTTTTGTGAAAAAGCCTCAAGGGGCTTGTGCATTCTTTTACTAAAATGATACATGCATGTACTCAGGGTTTGGATTTTGATATACCCAATATTGATTTACACATTAACCAGAACTCCGTATACAGAACAGAAGTACAACCTTTTCATGTACCTAATATTTTAGATGTCCAAGTCCTAGTTGTGTTTTGACATGAATTGATGTATCATAAATATGCTCATTACTACTAACTTGCATGACATCATGAATCCATAAAATATCTGGGATTTAGGTCCTTCATATCTCTCTGGCAAAAGCCTAAGTCTGGTAAATACTAATTGTTAACCAAGTGTTGTCTAATATAAGATAACTTACAGTTCAAGGTAACCACTTTGTTGTGAGACAACATAGTCACACTTTGTGAAAGTATCAGCTCTTTTACATAAAAAAAATTAAAATTTTTAGAGGAAGTATTTTAATTTAAATTTCTGATACAATTTTTAAAAATGCTTGGCAATTAAATTAGTGAATTTTGAAATTATACATTAATTCCATAGGTGTTTTTGGGGGCAACTCCAATCCTCCACTTTTGATATGTTCTTTTCATTTGCTTTCCTTTCAATTTGGTCCCCAGTTGAATGTAAATGTTTGGCTGGGTTCCCTGCAAGAACTCTATGCACTGTACACGCACGAGAGCCATCCACTAAACATTTGAACTGAACTGAAACTTACACACTTACTGTTAGATATTTGCTTTAGGATTGCATATTGTTTAGATCCTCCAAACATGTGCTCCTAGTTTCTAGGAAGTTGTTAATTATGCTCCTTGTTTTTAGGCATTTCATTTTCTATTTTTAGATTGTTGTTTTTGATCATGCTTGAGTAATGGCTAATTTTTAGCCCATGATCTTAGGTTTAGTTTTTCATTTCCAACTATTTAAAGTGTAATGCTTTTTGATGAAATTTGTAGCCTCAGTTTATTCTCCCACAACTTATACTCTCTGTTTTAATTCCTTTTGTTCAAACCCAACAAATTGGTGTCAGAGCCCTATTATTAAGGGATCTGTGAAAAAAATGGAAACAAAGTCTAGCTTCTCTCAAATTGCTCCTCCTGCATTTGATGGAGAAAATTATCATTTATGGGCTGTTAGAATGCAGACCTATTTGGAGGCTTTTGATTTGTGGGATGCTGTGCAAGAGGACTATGAAGTTCCTGCCTTGCCTGATAATCCAACCATGGCACAAATCAAAAACAACAAAGATCAAAGAACCAGAAAAGCAAAGGCTAAAGCGTGTCTATTTGCAGGAGTTTCAACTACAATTTTCACAAGAATTATGTTTTTGACTACAACAAAGGCTATCTGGGACTACTTTAAAGAAGAGTATGTTGGAGATGAAAGGATACGAGGAATGCAGGTGCTAAACCTCATCAGAGAGTTCGAGTTGCTAAAGATGGAGAAGTCTAAGACAATCAAAGAGTACTCAGACAGACTACTTAGCATTGTGAACAAGGGTAGGTTACTTGGAACTGAGTTTGGTGATTCAAGAATTGTGCAAAAAATTGTTGTAACAGTCCCTGACTTTTATGAAGCATCCATAACCACCTTGGAAAACACAAAGGATCTGTCCAAAATCACTTTGGCATAACTTCTAAATGCCTTACAGTCACAAGAACAACGAAGGCTCATGAGACAAGAGCGTACAGTTGAGGGTGCTTTGCCTGCGAAGCATCAAACATCAGCTCAATTCAGGAAGAAAAACAACAAGAAAAGTGCAACATCCAACAGTGAGAGCACTGGAAACAACTCACTCCACAGTAGGGCAGAAGCTCAAAGCGAAACTATCCACCTTGTCGACATTGTGGGAAATTAGGCCATCCTCCATTCAAATGCTGGAAGAGGCCAGATGCAAAATGCAGCAAATGCAATCAAATGGGACATGAAGCTGTCATTTGCAACAACAAATTTCAGAAGCATGAAACAAGCATTCAAGTTGATGCTCAGGTCGCTCACGAAGATGACGAAGATCACATTTTTGTGGCAGAAAGTTTTTCATGTAAGACTAACACAGCAGAAAGTTGGTTAATTGACAGTGGTTGCACAAATCACATGACCTAATGATAAAACTCTCTTCAGGGAGTTAAAATCTCAGGTTACTACAAAGATTAGAATTAGAGACGGGAGATACATCCTTGCAAAAGGAAAAGGGACAGTGGCAATCACAACTAATTCAGGTACAAAAACAATTTCAGATGTTCTTTATGTACCCGAAATAGATCAGAATTTGCTGAGTGTTGGCCAGTTGTTTGAAAAAGGATTTAAGATGTTCTTTGATAACCCGTATTGCCATATTTATGATGTCCCTGGGAATGAGATTTTGCGAGTAAAAATGCTGGGAAGAAGTTTTTCATTCGATCAAATGGAGGGAGAACACATAGCATATCCTGCAAAGGCTGATGTTACTGAAATTTGGCACAAAAGGCTGGGCCATTGCCATATTCAAAGAATGCTGAAAATGACAGAGAAGGATATGACGAAAGGGCTACCAGGTTTTGTTGATTATTTACCAAGTTGCAGTGCTTGTCAATTCGGTAAACAACATAGGAGGTCTTTTCCTATATCAACATGGAGAGCTTTACAAAAGCTTCAGCTTATACATACTGATGTTGCAGGACCTCAAAAAACTTCATCCCTGCAAGGTAGCCTCTATTATATTCTCTTTATTGATGATCTTACCAGAATGTGCTGGATTTATTTCTTGAAATTTAAGTCTGAAGTCACTGGAGTGTTCTATAAATTCAAGAATATGGTGGAGAATCAGAGTGGGTACAAAATTCAGATTTTAAGGTCTGATAATGGAAAGGAATACACGTCGGCAGAATTTAATTTATTTTGCGACGAAGCAGGCATTGAACATCAACTTACAGCTCCCTACACTCCACAACAGAATGGAGTAAGTGAGAGGAGAAATAGGTCGGTGACGGAAATGGCCAGGTGCATGCTACATGAGAAGGAATTGCCGAAAACATTCTGGGCTGAAGCAGCAAACACTGCAGTTTTCCTGCAAAATCAACTTCCAACCAAGGCTTTGGAAGACAAAACCCCATTTGAGGCATGGTATGGTTATAAGCCTTTACTGAGCTTTCTAAAAGTGTTTGACTGCTTGTGTTTTGTTCATGTTCCGTAGGCCAAGCGTGACAAACTTGACAAGGAGGCAGTTCCAGGGATCTTTGTAGGCTATAGCACAGTCTCAAAAGCTTACAAAGTTTATCATCCTCAAACAAGGAACATGACAATTGCACGAGATGTTCATTTTTGTGAGAATGAACAATGGGATTGGAGCAATCCTTAAAAAAATCCTGTTTTTCATGGAAAAACTAAGCACTTCGACATCAAGCTTTTCTTTGTGAGGGAAGTGCAGAAGAAACGAGAAGTAACTCTGCTCTATTGCAAGTCTGAAGATCAGTTAGCTGATTTGTTTACAAAACCACTTCCAGCTGCTAAGTTCGAGTATCTAAGGCAGAAAATTGGAGTTTGCAAATCTTAAAGAAAGGAGGAGTGTTAGATATTTGCTTTAGGATTGCATATTGTTTAGATCCTCCAAAGATGTGCTCCTAGTTTCTAGGAAGTTGCTGATTATGTTCCCTGTTTTTAGGCATTTCATTTTCTATTTTTAGATTGTTATTTTTGATCATGCTTGAGTAATGGCTAATTTTTAGCCCATGATCTTAGGTTTAGTTTTTCATTTCCAGCTATTTAAAGTGTAATACTTTTTGATGAAATGTGTAGCCTCAGTTCATTCTCCCACAACTTATACTCTCTGTTTTAATTCCTTTTGTTCAAACCCAACACTTACATTTCTCAGCTTTTTGCATATGAAAGGCTGTAATTAGCTATAGTGTGAAAGGCTCTAATTAGCTACATTTTTGTTAGTGAATAATACAACAGTGATCCTCTAGTTTCACCTTTTCCATGACGCTTAGGCAATACATTACACATTGATGAATGTTCTAGTTAGAGACTGCCAGATCCCCTTCAATGGTCTTTGTTTGTGGCCCCTTGCATTGGTCACCAGGGCTGCATGGGGGTCTGGTGGAGGTGGTCACTTCTCGTTGGTTAGTTGTGTCAATTAAGATCTATTTGGATGGTTTCTAATTTCTAACATTATGTATTTCATTCAAAAGAAAATTCATGGGTAGGCCAAGTCAGCATTCCAGACTTTCCAGTGTTGAGTTCTAGTGAAGTAGGTATGTAATGCACTAATGGTTTAAAATTTGATATATTTGGCGCAAATACCATAATTTAGATTATTTTGTACATTTGACACATAGTTGAGATTACTTTACGCCAATTTTTTGAACAAAAATATGTTCAAAAGGTTATATGAATTTTTAATAATATTCTATGTATGTAGTTCCCACATATAAAAAAATCATATTCCACGTATCAAATATGAAAATTAATGAATACGTTCCCATATCTAGATTAAACAATCTTATAATTGATTGTAAACTATGCAAACGTCAAATAGATTGACTTGAAATTTCAATTTTACTTTTTTCTTAAAGACTTACTCATTAGTTTGATCATTAATCTCAGATTTATATATCTGACATGAATTAAATTTTACCTACATTACAACAACTTGAATATAATATTAAAATTAATGTACTTTATACTAAAACTGAATGACCTATTTACTAAATCAAATCTAATAAAAGTCACACTATATCAACATCAAAAGAGCACTTTGATGGGACCATATATAATGAGCAATACCATTCATCAATTACAAAAGTTGTGTAACATGAGTGGTTAGCTTTAGATTGTAGTGGATAATGCATTAAAAACATGAGATTCGATATATATGACAATCTTTGGATGAGCTTATCAGCCATCATATAACTTTAGTTGAAATGTTGCACCACTTAAAAATTCAAGCATACGCACCCACGTTGACATCCATTTTTAAGGTCCACAACGTCATTTTTCTGTTCATTCTGTCTTGTATTGCTGGGGGGCTCTTGTCCATATGTTAAATTTACCAATTACCGGTAGCAGGTACTAGTAATATTTATGAAGAAAATGATAGTATTCCACATATACTGGCCAAATAAAAGAGTATTAAATAGATTATCATGGAATGTAGTTGGTAAATTTAGATGCATATTAGTTGGAAAAAGCTCCTTTAAAATACTACATATTTTTCTGACTAGATGTTTTTATGAGATAGAATGTTGGAAACCAAATTCAAATTTTGAGAGCATCGAACCTTAGTAGCCACAACTTTCATTTGGTAAGGTTATTACCTTTCACCATCAACACCAAGATGTAAACCTTAGTAGCCACAACTTTCAAGTAATAAGGTTATGGCTTGCAGATCTAAATTTGGGCTTATTATCCCCTTCCCCCATTGGGCTCTAACTCCACTCATTGATTAGGACAAACAGCTAGTAGATGCTCATTTCTATCCGTACAAAAATAATACAGCATCTTATTGGAATATCACATGTTACAACCTGCTATCTTTAAATATAAAAATGAGCAGATGTTAAAATGTCGGAACTGGGAAGTTCAATCATTTATAATCTTAAAGGGATAATTTAATATTTCAAATATGTACATAACCTTTTATTGTTCGTTTATTATTACACTATATCAAAGAGCTGAAATTTCAATCCCCAATGTAAGTAAGCTTTTAAGCTCAAGATGTCGATGTGGAATGATTCAATTGGGGTGACGAAGGTACAACTTGGGAACCTACCTATAAGATTTCCAAAATGTGGTGGATTTGAGAATCTTGATTGGCTGATGGAAAGCGAAACAAATGCTGATCCAAGACACTAATGGTTCGTTTGGTTTTATATAATCAAAGTGAAAACGTTATCAAAGTAGTAATGATGATTGCATTATCATATTTGGTTACAATTAAGGGATGTAATTAAGATTACACAGTAATCAAATTTATCTCAATTTATGCCAATATAATTACTTGGTTTTTCCTAAACTATTGTGGTTGCATACTTTTAAATCAAATTTTACCCAACTATAAACTATTATATTTGGGGACCTTGTCTTTCTTCTCTCCATTGTCTCTCCTCAACTTCTGATCTCTTAGTACTACACCACCATATTTTTTAAAGTTGGAAGCTCCCTGACCCCCTGTCTCTTCTCCATATTAGATAAAGCTTACCCTAAACCATGATCATATTATTGTAACTGTATTTTTATACGCTCTAGACATCGTCTCTCTCTCATCTTCATCATCTTCTTCTTCTTCTTCTTATCTCTCTACTTACTAAACTTGAACAATATTATATTATTGTAATTTAGAGGAAATGGAGTAAAGTAAGTTGCATGTAAAGCATCAGAATCATGATGATAAAATATTAGATGATAAATATCAACAAAGTTACAAATAATTAAAATAGGTAAAATAGAAGTGAATTGAATTGCAATTACTTCACGCCATGTGTAAAATGAATTATTGTTTATAAATGAATTCATCCCATTACAATTGTAAAAACTTTATAACCAAACATTGTAATGTAATTATTATCTAATTCTATTACACTGACGATTACATTATATAGTTGATTCCACTGTATAGTGATTACATTACTTTCAATCAAATATCACATAAGTAACCACTTAATTAGCAAGTAACACAAAGCACAAATAACAGTTAAGAGGGAACCTCTTAATAAAAATGGTGAGCACATCTCCCCCCCACCCCCCCAATTGAGGCCATGAGCCACAGGGAAAAAGAAGAGTGAGAAATTGAGGCCCATTAGTAGGGCAGCCAGTTAATATCTAGTCTAGTCTATAGAAAATGTGAGCAATCATCTTTAGAAGGTTGGATGCTCAGCAAGAGGGGTGCAGAATAGGTTGGATTGAGTCGGTTTACAGTCGATCCATTAACAAAGTCAATCTGATTGGACCTAACAGCTTCATTAATGGTGTGGTTCGGGTAAGACGTTTCTAGTAAATGAATGGGTCTGATGGGGCTGATCTAAAGTCATCCTGCTTTTCTGCCCCTGCAAAATTAGAGTAAATTTGCATTAAAAAATCTATATGATAATCATCATTCAATGAAAATTACCAGAACTGAATTTAACTAAGTATATCATGTAAGTTAGTATGATAAAATAAATTGCTAAGAATATTCAGTCATTAGACGAGTTGTTAATAGGCCAACCAAACTTGAGCTATTAGCTTGCTATAAACGGGCCAGCTTGTTATTGACCCTACCCTCTATTGACTCTATTTAAGCAAGTGTAGTGTGAGCAAAAAATTTGGCTCATAAGAGTGTGTTTGCCCCCTCCATATCACTCTATGGGCCAATTTTTTTGCTTTAAAGCTTTCCTTCTTTTAATGTAAAACTCATAACTTTGACTCATTAAATAAAATAATGTCCATAGACCCACTCTATAAAATATAATTTTTTTTCAAAATCAAAAATAAAATACCAATTAAAATTAAAAAAACAAAAAAAGCAAAGAGAAAAGGCCATAAGCTAGTTGCACATGCTTGGGTTGAGATGCTTGATGCGATGGGTATCGGGCCCATTGCCCATCGTCATTCAGTAAATACCAACGACTGATGTCTATTCTGGATATTGAAGTTAAAGGGAAACTAAATACTCATATATGGGATACTTCATTAGATACATTTTGCCCCGTTGAATGCACCATCGACTCTAATCTCAAATTTTAGGGAGATTCAAAGGGAGAACCCATTTTAATCATGACCTGTAACTTGGCAGTAGGAGAAGTTACCCACTAAGATTATCATGATCCTTTGATGTGGGAGCTGAACTGATTTTTGTATAGGGTTCTGGGGGGCGGGCATATAAAACTAATAGGAGTTAGAAAGGGTGTGTGTCATGGGTTCTGTCATTACAGCATAATGAGCCAACAAAAAGTAGCCGGCTTTGTTACTGCAGAGTCAGGAGTTTCAACAAAATGAGGATGATTTTGGCATGAAATTTGAGCCCATATCCAGAATCACGTCGTGCCAGCAGCCCAGCGCTTGCGTTAAATGAAATTGAAGCTTCTATATGAGGTTCGACGGTCATTCTCATAGCAGGAGCAGACCACAACAAAGAAACATGAATCAAATGGTACACCCGATCTACTCGTTCTCATAGATTTGACAATGAATCAAATGATGCAGAAGGCTAGGAAAGGCATAGCAGCATATAAGAAGCATCGAAGTACAACATTTTCTTCGAGTACAGGGATCTAAACTTGCTTTGCCTAGTACAAATGTTATTTGTACTCAGTCTTGTTCTCAGGTGAGTATATTGAGGATGGGTACAATATCGCCTTCAACCCTCGGAGATTGACTATCATATTACTCAATGACATGATGAATGAACCCGCACATTTGGGTAAGTATAATGGCCTCAGAAAGATCTTGACAAGCTCAGGGGCAAACATTTTCAACCAGTAGGTGACTCTGCACCATGCTGGTTGTGTTAAGTACATTTCACCCCGGCATGCGCTCTTCACTGTTGCTTGTGCACACCTGTTTGCTTTAGCCACCGGGAATACACTTACTAGTTACTAGTGCCTGCGATTAATACTGATTAACTGATGTGCATATATGAATGAATCTGGTGACAACAAGATACAAGGCGGAACTACTCTTCTGAACAGAAGTGAAATATGCATAACATTATTGGACAGGCTATGAGAAAACAAGATAAGAAGCTCAAATTTCTCACGTGCTGATCAACGATCGTTTGACCATCTTTTGCAAGATGTTTGCCTTTGGTCATCATTTCTGACTCAATGAACCCGGGAGTCACTGTCGTTATGCGAATATCTCATCCAACTTCTACCCTTAACATCTCATAGAAAGCTATCATTGCTGCTTTACTTGCCTTAAAAAAACCGAAAGGCTTACCTTCTTACACACTTACATCGACTCAAGAAGCAAAGTTCTTAACACAATACCAACTAAAGTAACTGGTTCACTGGAATTGGATGTAATATAGTTGTGCATATCAGTGCACCATGATTCATAGTATTTAGGGTCAGTCATTTCAGCAGTTGCAAGGAGCGGTTAGAATTGAGAGCTATTAGCAAACCTATTATTATGTAAATATAATTTTAGAGGTTGTTATCTACAAGGTTTCCTAGTCCTAGCCTATCTTAGATTTTGGTTTCCTATTCCTAACATACTTCAGCAAAGGATGTAATACTTGTGGTGTATATATGAGGCTAATCTGGCCTTGGAAAGAGAACACACAGAGAGGGCACAAATTCAAAGCCCCTTGGACCCAGACACATTGTGTGATTATTCATTCCAATACATTTGCTTTGCTCATGACATCAGAGCATAGGCTCTTATCGTAATCATGACTGGAGAGAAATACGTGATTGAGAATCCTTCCCCATACTACCTGCACCCTTCGGAAGGGTCGGGTGTCTTGATCACAGCTATCATATTCGACGGCAAAAATTATGATCTTTGGGAAAGAGTGGTAAAGACCGCTCTCAAATCTAAAAACAAGTTAGGCTTTATTGATGAAGCCTTGACTAAACCCACACCGAAAGAAGGCAAGGATACGAGCAAGTTACAGGCATGAGAGATGGTGAATTCCATGATATGTTCATGGATTCTAAATGTTATCGAGCTGAAGCTAAGGTCAAGCATAGCTCTCGTGGACATTGCAAGGGCTATGCGGAAGAACTTGGAGCAAAGCTATGCCGTAACCAATATACCTAAGGTACATTGGTTGAAGGCTAGTGTGGCCGAGTGTAAACAAGGGGAAATGGAAGTCATAGATTTCTATGCAAAATTAGCAAGTCTGTGGAGTAAGTTAGAGAGTCATACACGTGCCCCTCGCTGCACATGCTGCAAGTGTGAGTGCAAGATCAACGCGAGGCTGCCTTAAGAAAAGAGCCATCAATTCTTGATGGGGCTAAATGATGACGTCTACTCAGCTATACAAAGTCAGATTTTGGGGCTTGAACCAATGCCCTCGCTTGACCGAATATTCAATATGGTGTCTCAAGAAGAGCATCATAAAACTTACATGATCTCCAAGGATGACCGAAGCGAAGCTGCAGCCTTCGCCGTAAAGTCAGCCACTTGGGTAGCCGAGAGAGCTCGCTGCAAATATTGGGGACGAACAGGGCACGCAGAGTCCAGATGTTACGAAATTATCGGGTATCCACCAAACTGGGAAACCCGTGAAAGAGGCCGAGGAGGCAGCCGTGGTGCACGAGGAAACCATGGTGGCAAGACAGCAGGTGGATGAGGCAGAGAAGCAGGACGTGACGTGGCTTGTGAACCAACCTATGCGACGGCGGTACAGGCAGAATCCTCAAAAGGCCACGAAGCTACCACCGATCCAAGCCAAGTCAGCATACTGGGTCTGTCATAAGAATAAGTACAGAGGTTGTTGAGTCTCACCAATGTTCCGAAAGAGGGTTATGAAAAATTATCGGGTAAGTTATTATGGATGGTTAACAATGGTGCGTCTTGCCATATGACCAGGGATACCAAATTTTTCCGCGAAGTCACAAAGATCCAACCCGGCCCTATACGTCTTCCAGACGAGTGGATTACCTTGGCCAAGGAGAAAGGGGAGGTCTTGTTGGACAGAAAAGGAGCCCTTAAAGATGTTTTATGTGTTCCTAAACTTAATTGCAATCTCTTCTTTGTGGCTAAATTATGTAGAGATTTGAATTGCGCTGTGACTTTCTTCGATGACTCTTGTGTATTGTAGGTCTGCACTTCGAGGACTCTGATTGGAGTGGGTGAGCAACAAGATGGGGTGTATTACTACACGTGGGCACCAACGGTGAAGAAACATGCAAGTGCAATGACTTCAAGACAGTTATGGCATCATCGATTCAGGCGCCCATCTAGTGAAGTTATGGCTACATTATTTAAAAATATAGGAGTTTTTGGTGATTTGAAAGAAAATAAGTTGGATGTTTGTGATGTGTGTTTTCGAGCTAAACAAACTAGAAGTCATTTTTCTATAAGTAAGAATAAAGCCATTGAATTGTTTGATTTTATTCATTGTGATATTTGGGAACCATATAGAGAAAAGGTTTCTAGTGGTGCTAGTTACTCTTTTACCATTGTGGATGACACTAGTAGGGCCACATGGGCCTTCTTAATGCATGAAAAAAATGAGGTGGGAAAGTTATTAAAGGAATTTGTAGCATGATTCGTAATCAGTTTGGCAAGGGTGTGAAAGTAATATAATGGACTAGAGTTTAAATCCGAACCTATGAAGCAGTTTTACTTTGAAAATGGCATACTTCATCAAACAAGCTGCGTCGATACCCTGCAACAAAATGGTAGGGTGAAGCGTAAACATCGTCACATGTTGAACGTAGCTAGAGCCTTGCGGTTTCAAGATGGATTACCGTAGAAGTTTTGGGGGGAATGTGTCTTAACGGTAGCACAATTAATCAATAGGACACCAAGTAGCGTGTTGAAAGAAAAAAGCCTTATGAAACTCTTTATCACCAACTACTACCATATGATCATCTTAAAGTCTTTGGGTGTTTGTGCTTTGCTCAAATTAGATCCAAATCAAAGGATAAATTTGCAATGCGTAGCTGAAAATGCATTTTTTATGGGATATCCCCTTGGAACAAAAGGATGGAAAGTGTACGACTTAGAATCTCATGAAATATTTACTAGACAAGATGTGTTCCATGAGGAAATCTTTCCTTACGCAAGCAAAAGCTTAGAGCAAATTGACAGGCCTCCTAATGTTTTGGGAGCTGGATCTGAGGATCTTGATGAATTTGGGGAGCTGAGTCACGGCCCAAATGAGAACCTTTCCCCAGCTCCACTGCATGATAGGGGGAGTACCCAGGGCCCAGCCTGGCAGTCGCCTAGTGCCGAGACCAACCCGGAACAGCCACATGATTTACTGGGCTTGGGAGCAAAAGCTTTAGCTGGTCCAGAACTACAGTCAACGGCCCAACGTGAGCAAATGATTCAGCACAGTCTAGAGGCCCAGCCAGATACGCTGAATGCCCCTGACAGTAGTCCAACCTTGTGAATTCGGCGGGGAGAACGGGTCCAAAACAACCAGCCCACTTAAAAGATTTTGTGTGCTTCGATGCCTGGATTGAACATCCCATCTCACTTGTAACTCCTCCTGCAAAAGGGTCCTCAAGTACGTGGTATCCTATAACTAACTATGTCACATGTCCAAATTTCTCTCCTTCCTATCAAAAATATTTGGTGACAATTACAAAGATTGTTGAGCCCATGTTTTATCCTGAAGCAATCACAAACCCTCACTGGAGAAAGCTATGGCAGATGAGATAAAAGCCCTAGAAGCTAACGCCACATGGGAGATAGTGGATCTTCCACCTGGTCAGAATCCCATCAGTTGCAAGTGGGTTTAACATGTCAAGTACAACTCTGATGGGATGATTCAATGCTATAAAGCCCAGCTACTCATACGTGTCGATCATTAAATAGAAGGTTTTGACTGCAATGAAACCTTTGCTCCAGTAGCTAAGATGACCAGTGTACGGTGTTTCCTGACAGTTGCGGTGGCCAAAGGTTAGGCATTACACCAAATGGACGTTAATAATGCCTTCCTACATGGGGATCTGGAAGAAAAAGTGTTTATGCGACTGCCGCCTGGTTTTTCTTCACCTGGATCGGACAAGGTATGTAAGTTACGAAAGTCACTTTGTGGGCTTCATCAAGTCCCCCGGCAGGGATTCTCTAAACTGCCTTCCAAACTATGCGCATAAAGATTTGTTCGCTCCTACACCGATTATTCCTTGTTTGTCTATCGCAAAGGAGCGGTGTTTATGGCTTTGTTGGTGTATGTCGATGATATTGTTCTCGTAGGAAATAATACTCAATCATGTGCAGAGTTCAAGAGCTATTTGCATACATGCTTTAGTATTAAAGACCTAGGCCCCTTAAAGTATTTCCTAGGTATCGAAGTAGCAAGGAGACCACAGGGACTATTTTTGTGCCAAACCAGCTGAATTCATAATTGAAGAAAATCATAAACTTGCTCTTGCAAATGGACGTCTATTGAAAGATGCTGCCCAATACCATAGATTGGTTGGGAGGTTAATCTATCGCACCATCACTCATCCTGACCTAGTGTATGCCATTCATATTTTATCACAGTTTATGCACGCTCCTAGAGAGGAGCACATGGATGCTGACTGTCGAGTACTGCGCTACCTGAAAGGAACTGCTAGGTTTGGACTTCTTCTGCCTGCCAATAACGATATGACAATTTATGGCTTCTATGACTCAGATTGGGGAACATGTCCTCTTTCACGTATGTCTTTGACTTGATACGTTATACGGCTTGGAGCTTCACCTATCTCTTGGAAAACTAAGAAACAAGCTACAGTCTCACGGTCTTCGGCTGAAGTAGAATATAGGTCCATGGCAATGACAACCAGTGAGTTAGTTTAGTTGCGAGCCTTGTTAGCTTCAGTAGGTGTGTTTCCTAAACAGCCTATGAAGTTATTTTATGATAGTCAAGCTGCATTGCACATAGCTAAGAATCCTATCTTCTATGAGCGAACTAAACACATCGATATAGATTATCATTTTATTCGAGAAAAATTGAAGCAGGTATACTCACTTTGTCCCATGTTGGTACTAAGGAACAACCTGTAGACATATTTACAAAGCGCTCAGGAAGCGGTAGTTTCAACTTGAAGAGCAAGTTGGGCATAGACGATCTGCATGCTCCAACTTGAGAGGGAGTATTAGGAAACCGATTTACACTCCACCCTACTGTTTTGTTGTTGGCACAAATTCAAAGCCCCTTGCACCCAGACACAGTGTGTGATTATTCAATCAAATACATTTGCTTTTCTCAAGAGTGGTTGTGAGTGGTTGAGAGCAGCTGTGATTCGCAGTTAATAGTTGTAACCAGTCACTAGCAGTTAGAAACAATTGGAAGTAGTTGGGAGAAGTTGGGAAGCAGTTGGATTAGCATTTGTAGAATAATGTGAGCAGTTGCAAACAGTTGGAAGCGGTTAGGAGCCGGTAAGAATAGTTAGAAGCTATTGAAAGTAGTTAAGAGCGGTTGAAATTAGCAGTTAGCGGTTGAAATTAGTTAGAAGCGGTTGAAATTAGTTAGAAGTGATTGAAAGCAGTTGTTGTTAGGCAAATGCCAAAGTGAATAGACCATTAAAAGTGCGTATTATTGCACATAGAGGAGATGTTTGACAAACATTTATTACCTATTAGCTATTTATATAAGTTGTTAGCTGTTAGTTGTTTAAATTAACTATTTACATTTGGTGTTTGCCTGATTTGTTTTGCAGATTTTGTCTAGTAAATTAATTGTATGTAAAAAAAAAAAAAAAAATGTGAGACAAAGTGCTAATTCCAAAAATCATGTGATTGGAGGCGTTTCAAATTGGTTAGTCGGACAAAAAATCTTATTGCAAAAAGTTGATTTACCAGTTCAAACAACTAATTTGCGCGATTTATATCATAAATTGGGCGGATAATCGGGTTTGTTTGTCCGGCCTTGTCTTAGTTGATTTAATGTGCTGCAACAAGGAATGCTAGTGGGCAAATGGCCATAATGCATTTGGGCTGTCTGATTTAGAGTTGGACAAAGTTGACTCACATGGGTTGCTTGTGCAAAGTGGAACGGCCATGCCAAATTTCTGCCCTGCTATATTTTTGGCCCAAATCTAGAAATTTGACATGATCTGCCAGTGCCACATAGCCCGACTGTGCCAAGTTTGTTAAATTCGGGGTCTATGTAAATCTCCTTTTCCAATTTGTGTAATTAAGCTAGATTTGCAAGTAGGGTTAGCTTAGTTTTAGGGTCCTCTATAGATGTAGTCTTATGAAAGATAAAAATTATGCACCATCTATGTGCTGCTAGAATTCGGCATCTAACAAGGAAATCTAGATGTGCCTTTGTCACTTGATTGGTAATGCATCATAGATTGCTAACCTAAGATAGAATGCACAAGCTCAGGTTAGTTAATTGTTTCCTATGTTTGAATGGGCAAGAGACTAATGAAAATTATGTGTTTCTAGTGTGAATTTACTAAAACAGTTAGTACTCAGGTCTTGCTAAGGTTTAACAAATATAACTACTAGATTGTTGATTGGGTTGCTAGCAGAATTTTATGTTGTAGTTCAGAGGGAGCAAAAAAACAGAAGAATATGATATATGTTATATGCCGCTACCACTGTGATGATATATTTTTGTTGGCGGGAAAGAAACAGTAGAATTTATTAGCAAATATCTGAAGATTGTTTTGAATTGGTGAAGGATTGTGGTAAACTAATTCTTACTCATCTATAATGTTTTTGGTTGATTTTGGCTTTTTTTTTTTTAAATTACATTAGGGCATGCCATGAGCAAACTGCAATGTACAGGTTCAGGTATTCTTACATTTGAAATGCAATATCATTGGTGTTTACCTAAAGAAAGATAACGTGTCTTGAAATATCTAGAAAGAAAAATTTTTAAAAAGTTAAGTTTTGAAATAAATGCAGAAATCATTTTATTAAATTTTAGAGAGCATTCTTATGTGTGGTTTAGCCTAAGTAAGCTTAATTTCTTAGAAAGTAACAAAAAGAATTGATATTTTAAATTTTCATGGACAACTGAATTTAAAATTTTAAATACCTTAGTATAAGTAATTTTAAGTTGATGATTGCAGATGATGAATTAAATTGAATGATATGGCACGATTTGAAAGTTAGGTGTCAGATTTCCAACATGTGATGATTTTGGTATTGGTTTTTACTAGTAAGTTTTTCCTCCGTTAAGAACAAAATTTGATGTCATTGTTACAGTCAGACCCTAAACATGCATAGGGACTGCTAAGTCTTCAGAAAAATAGACTGTTTACAACTTCAATGACCCTTCATCTGATTCAAACTTGAATTCTCTAAGACATACAATATACTCACTTAAGAAACAATGTCTACTGGTTGAATGGGCTTTTGTGTGAATTTAAGAGAGTTCTTAGACTGCCAAATTAGGCACACTAAAGCACATGCAGATAATCTTAGTGCCCTAGCTTTTAAGCCTTTGCCTTTTACTGTTTTGGAGAATTAATCCAATTATGTCCAAGTCCAGATTGAACCTTACACCTAACCACTTCAAGGCAGAACTCTAGACAGAGTGGCTGAAAGTATAGCTGAAAAAGAAATGATTGCAGGCCTGCCCTGTATTCAAGCAAAGCCAACACTGCCCAAAAGGGATTTGTAAGACTGTTGCCAACTTAGTTTCAATTACAAGTCCTTCACAAGTCTTTTACAAGTCTTTAACCAAGTTACAAAAGAATGCTTTGGCATTAAAAGTGCTTCAAAAATAGTTCTATGTTGTAATGTTATTCTGCCCCTTTGTCTTAAAAGTACATAGATCTTCCCTAATGTAAATGAATTATCATTTCCACAGCCATCAATTTGATGCGCATTAGCATTTTCACTCCTAGCCTGATGGAACTCACTTCATCTCTCTAAGCTTGATTAAGTTTGGCAAACCATAAAAAATTCCTACAGCCTAATTCAATTTCATGAACCACCCTTTTTAAGTAAGAGAAGTGTAGAATCCCAAAAAGTCTAAATCCCAAAAATCAGTAAGCCAAGGAGTTTCTTCCTTCCATCACAAGATAAAACCCATTAGACAAATGTTGTAGCTTTGCCAAAATGCTCAGCAATAGCTGACACATAGAACATGGCGGAATAGTTGATGACGAAGGCAATCCCAATTTAATTAAGGGGAAGGTCTACTTTGGTGAAACGAGTAGATTGCAAAATTTACTGTTGTTGAGTCTCACTAACTTCAGCAAAATATGGCCTAGATTTAGTATCATTAGCCTTCAATTCAAACAAGACATTTGCTCAAACTTTTCTAAAATACCAAGAATCTAACCTATAGCTTAGATATCTCCCTTAATGAAAAACAAAAGATCATAAGCAAATATTAGATGAGATAAACAAAGTGTTTTGCGCTTAGCATCAAACTTCAGAATCTTCTAATTCGTACAGAGTCTACTCAGATACTCCATGCATAGGACAAAAAGATAGGGAGATAAGGCACCGCCCGACCTTAAGCCCTTGTTTCTTTTAATCCAGCCCTCTTAGTAGCTATTAGTGACTGCTTAAAAGGAGGATAACGTGATAAAGAAATTTCAACCCCTCAAGCACACCCTAAACAAATTACCATTCAAGTGTATCATAAGCCTTTCGAATATCCACCTCAATCATTGTTTCAGGAGATATGTGTTTCCTACTATACTTATGTAGCTCGTAATTCAAGAGGAAATTGTCCTCGATATGCCTCCCTTTAATAAAAGGACTCTACTCATGACCAACCATGCAGTTTTTATATAGTACTATACAACAAGTTATGGGTCAATGCATGTTGATGCACATATGAAGAGTTCTTAACTTTTAAACTCATGAGTGAAGAGTGTGAAATTATCTAACTTGAATTATTTACTTGACTTGAAGAACACCAACACAGCATGCCATATATCATTCCCAACGCAATACTAAGCTTGTTTTGAAAAACCTATAGTAGTAATGATTGGAGTACAGGGCTTTATGGTGAGGAATACTCCAAATAGTTTTTAATTTCAACCTTAGGTGGCATATATAGCAATTCAAACCCTTCTTTGTGAAAAAACACCCTTAAGAAAAGACATTAGTCTCAACATCAATTGTCGCAGCAGCAAGGCTTACAAGATTTTTATAAATACTAATAATCATGTCCTTCATTAGCTCACATTAGAAACAATTAATCCATTTTCATTAGTTAAGCTATGGATAATCTGCAAGCTTAGTGTTCAAACAAGAACAAAAATATTAATTACATGAGTCTCCAGCTTTATGTGTTGCTGCTTGGACCTCTCCTGTAAGATAGATTTTTCGTTTCTTCTCAGCTTCATCAAGTTTGCAGCTAACTGTTTTTCAGTGGCCATGAAGTTCTCAAATCAGATGAAAATGTAGCGTCCCTAACATTACACTAGCTAATTAGATATCTGTTCAATCTTCTAGTGATGCCATAAGAAAAATCCTAATGAACCTATCCGCAATCAACTTTCAGGGAGTTCATCTCCTTATTGGCTTAAAAACATCAAGCAACCTGGAACATGTTTATCCCTTCCTATCTTCAAAATCTGCTTAAAGTTGTCATATGATGCCCACGTGTTTAGAAACTTAAAAGAGCTTTTCTAGAAAGTTAATTGCTCACTCAACATCACCTCCATCCTAGCATGTTTAGAAATGGCAGGTTTTACAAAATGAGCACTCAACTCAAAATTATAGCTAAAGCCAAATAGAATTGCATAATATTCTTTCAACTTTTAGCAAACCTAATCATCACCTTTCTACTCCCCCCCCCCCCCCCCCCCCGCCCCCAATATAATATGAACCAAAAGCAATAACATCATAAAGGCATTGTGATTAAATAAACTCAACAAGATTAGTAATAGCAAAGCACAGTGACAGAGGCTAAGTTAAATATGAAACCACATTGAAATCTCTAGCTTAAAAGCAACTGAAGTAAACTCTGCATCTCTAAATATGCGACCACATAGATATTGTAAACTATCCAAGATTATCTAATAAAATAGTATCTTACCATTCCAAAGAGTAACTCAACATTGTGTAAATTATCCTGAAGAGACTAACACCTCAACCTTGATAGAATCTCTCCAGATGAGTCCTTCAATTTCCATGGGAAGATGGTTGAAGAATAAAGAGTACCCCCTAAGATATATACTTATTTAACAATTTGCCAACCTTTTAGCACTTAAATGTAGTCTATAGAAGGCCAACAGAATCCCCTTTATTCTTCTAAGATGTTGGAGTATGAAAGTGGGTATTATCCTATATTGATAAAATTCAAAGAATATGATAGTGGGTGTTGTCCCACATTAATGAAATTAAAGGGCTTGAGCATATATATAAGCTTGTCAGTTACTCCACCCATTGCCAATTGGTTTTGGAATGGAATTTCATTTGAGCTTAATTATATGCATGACTCTTTGTTAATTGCACAATTTGATATATAAAATTTAACACAAGATATAGAACTAATCTCCATCTACTTAGTAGGGTCATTCATGCCCCGCACATTCCATCCAAAGATCTTGATATCATTGTTTATGAGCAAAGAAGTTTCTACCTACACTCTGTGATGTGTTTCTTCTCTTGCTTCCACTTAAGACTACTCGAGTAGCTCTAGCATTCTTTAAAACATCCAAGGAATATCTCAAGGCAATACTCTTGATTGAGAACATTTCTGAAAACAGCAGTGGCTGGTAATCATCCCTGCAACCTTAAAACAAGAGTTGTTAATAGATTTGTGAGATTTTAGAGTCACTGCGCTCATCTGCACTAGTTATAATCCAACTAGGTTTGAGTTGATTATCGTCTAGAGGAACCATCCCCAGTAATTAACAGAAGTCTTACCCTTTCATATCCACCTGTTGCATGGCTTTTTGCATTCCTTTGCTTCATGCCCTAGGCCTTAGCATGTATGGCAACAGCATGAGACACATTCATATATATATATATATATAATATATATATATATATATATATATATATATATATTATATATCTATATATATATACATATCTATATATGTATATATACATATATATATACATATATATATACATATATATATATATATATATGTATATATATCTAATATGTATATATATATATGTATATATATATATATATGTATATATTATATATGTATATATACATATTATATATGTATATACATATACATATATATTATCACATATACATATATATATATGATATACATCATATATATATATATATATATATATATATATATATATATATAGTATATATTATAGTATATATATAGTACATATCCAATGAGAAGTGGGGGATTCAGTGAGAGGTGAGAAGTTTTTTTTTTGAGCCCTAGAATTAGTGATGGATGGCTGGGATTAAGTGAGGGCAAATTAATGCAAATTAGTAATAAAAACTTCCCAAAAGCACACTCTCTCCTCCCTCTTGCAACGTGCAAACATCCATCACGTAACAGCCGCCTGCTCGCTCTCCGGCCACCATCGTCGCCTCGTCCTCCATCCCGGCGTCATCTCTGGCGTCCTCATCGCCGTCATCACTGATCACCCCCACTCTCTCTCCTCCATCTGCAACGTGATTGCTAGCTCCCTCACGGCCACCCCTGCCATCCAGTCATCACCACCCGCCGCCGGCCGCCGGCCGAGCCTCCTCTGCGAAGGTGTTTATATTCCCATTCCCAAAGATGACGCCACCAACAACACCCCGAGATACCATCCCTCATCAAAACGGAACCTATTTTCTTTGATGATGATGATCATTATCATCATGATGAGAGTATACTTAAAAAGAAGAAAACTAACCACCATAAGAACTTGGGTGTGATCAATGCTGAACCAGTTGCGTGGTTGGATCCTGCCGGCCTTGTTCTTTGGAACTTCATCAGCACTACCTTGGGAGGCCAGAAAATCGAGTTGATCATCGAGAAATCGTTGGAGAAAACTGACATGGACGCTCATCATTTGGTGAATGTTATTCTTGTTTAGCTATATTGTTATCCCTAATTGTTTGTTTCTCTACAACTGAATCCTGTCACCCTCAGATTTCACCCAAATTTAAGTTTGCATTACGTCAGATCCTGTTCGTTTGTAACATAATATTATTACTAAACAAAATATCAATTCATTGGAAGACATAAATTGAAACTCTATATCTATGATTTTCTAATAACTTATCATTGGAAGACATAAAAAAATTATTTCTTAAATTTCCCTACATAGCAAAGTCTCCAGTGAAATAAATTCACATTTTTGAATAGACATATTACAACAATAGTTTTCCAACCAAAAAACCAAAAGATCTTGTCTGTATAGAATAAATAATTTTGTTCAGCTCACTGGAAATGGGTATTAGCTTACCACAAATGTGCGTTGGCTCACCATGAATGTTTGTTAGCTCACCAAATATGAGTGTTAGCTCACTACATATACATATGAGCTCACCCAATACGTGTGTTAGCACACCAATATTATGTGTTAGCTCACTACACATACATATTGGCTCACCACGTACGTGAGATAGCTCACGAATATTATGTGTTAGCTCAGCAATAATATGTGATAGCTCATCACATTTGTAAGCTCACCAGTTTTTTGTGTTGATGTATTATAGAGTAAATGATTCAGTGAACATTTGAACATACCACTAACAGATGGGTTTCTCCATATGTGGTTTTGTATGGAGCAGTGATGTGCATGTTGTCGATGATATCAAGCCTGTCCTCCTTCAAATTAAAGCAGAAGACGAGAAAGTGCTTCTTGTGACATACGGGGAAGAACACCTTGAAATTGGAGAATGATTAGTATTATACAATGTGAAGTTTTTATATAGAAATAAAATGTATCATATTATTGCTTACCAGATACAATATTTTTCCTGAGATCCATTTGTCACATCTCTAGAATTCTTTTTCAAGAATTGTTTCAAAATCAATGTACCTTGCCTCCACTGATTTTGCTGGATTTATCGAGGGGTCCAAGGTTGACTGAATGTTTGCAGTAGTACAATTAGTTGCTTGATTATGTGTATTTGTGCAAATGTAAAATAAGTATGTACTTACCATTGCATCTACTGGTGTAAAAAATCTTCTTGGAGATCCTTCACTTCTCTTTCTCTCCAAATTGTTAAGGATAGCAGCCCAAACATTGATCACCTGGGCATCCATGTATTCTCGTAGACACATGGTAGACATGTGATAACAATATGCAACATATATGTCATTATCAAAGATTTTTTCACTGGTTCAGTGAGAAAAGTAAGAAAAAACAATGTAAGTTTATATTGATTTTATTTTAAGTGTTTTTAAGTGTCGTATGTGTCAGAGTTATGTGCTAACTTTGATTCAAGGTCCTATGACGGATGGAATACATATTCAGCTACCATCCTCTCTTGGGCTAACAAATCCCCTGTAATCTTGGTTATTCTCTCCACAAAAGGAGAGCAGAGGGGCTCTATCATTGGCCCTTCGTCTCTCCTCGGTTGATGTCTGGGCTTCTTGCTGTGCTCTTCTCCTTCATACATAATATGAGTAAGTACTCACCAAAATAGTTGTTGAGCTCACTGAAATACTTGTTGTGCTCACTATCATATATGTTCTGCTCAGTAACACATGTGTTGTGGTCACCAAGTTATACTTTGTGCTCACTAATATATGTGTTTAGCTCACTAAATATGACATTGTGCTCAATAAAACCATGATATTCTGATATAGTATAAAGAACTTACCATCAAGAATAGAATACGGCCATCGAAGTTTGAAACCCTCTTTTTGACAGATTCACATAATCTGTCAATGGTGTACTGACACCAATCAATTGATGCTATGTCCTCAACATGAGCCACATTCTTAGCAAAATAGGGTGAGCAATGTACGTTCTCTGAACCATTGAAGAAGCATGATACCATGTACATTACAAAGTTTCTTTTGAATCTTTCCCCTATATCAGTCTGGCTGAGAATGTATTGTGGCATTTGGCTCAATTTAGGGGTCCCATCTTGCAGATTTCAGTCTTTTCTCCATGCATCAAGGACTTCATTGTATGTGGCATCTTTGGGCTTTTACCATAAAACTTCTCAACTTTCTTTCCACCAATGGGGAGTGCCAATGTGATATGGACATCCATTGGTGTAATCTTAATCCTTTTGTCTGGTGATATGTACAAGGTGACTGAGTATGGATCAAATCTGTCCACTATCCATTTGCATAAATCCCCTGGTAGTTCTGTGACCTGTAAGTGGAGGAATCCTCCAAACCCCATATCTTGTATTGCCTTTGTCTGTACCTCATTGAAATGAGCAATCATGCCAACAAACCCTGATAGTGACATTCTTGATTGAAAGATCTTCTTGTGCTTTGTGTCCCCCTCTGCAGGCTTTGGCACTGATTGCACGGACTTGGGGCCTTCAATAGGTATTGCAACACTTTTTTGGACATGTTGTTTCTTCTTCAGAGATTTATGTTCTTTTTTATGCTTTGTAACTGAGAGCTGTGCACTCTTTACAGGAGGTTTAGGACTCTTTTTCACATCGTCCTTCTTCTGGGGTTGTGACTTAACACTCTTTTTTGCCCTCAGTTGCATTTTCTTTGGCCTGGACTTTGTTCCTTCTTTTATCTTCTTTATTCTCTTCACCAGTACTTCATCATCAGAGTCTGATTCATCAACATATCCAGGGGAAGGCATTTATAAGTGGTGTCCTCCACCATGTCATCTGTTTCCTCAGAAGGTTGTTGATAACTGTCAGTAATTGTCTTGTCAAAGCTTTCTTGTGCTGTGTTTTTGCTGTGCATTGTTTTCCTTTTTTTCAGCATGAACTTTAGTCTCTTCCCTGCTGTTGTAGTGCCTGGTTGAGGTGCGTTTGCTGGTCTCTGTTGCTGTTGTCCTCCTCTTCTAGTGAGTAGGCTGTGATGGTTGTCCTCCCTCTTTCTGGTGTTTTTGTTTCTTCTCTGCTATGGGAGCTTCTGGCTGTTCATCTTCTGAAGCAGGTGGAGTACAAATATTTTTGTTTTTCCTCACTTCTTGTTTCAACCTTCTCTTAGTTGCAGTAGTACTTGTTGAACTTGTTTTCCTAGCATAGGTTGTCTGCATTGCGGTGGATAGGGTTTGTTGATGCTTTGGTTGAGCTGTGTTGGTTGCTTCTCCTGTAGTTGTACATGGTATATTGTATAAGTGAACAAGATGTATAAGTAAATAAATGTGTAATGTTTAATGTAATGTGTGCCTCAATATATATATTTCAGCTCACTAAAATAGAAGGTATGGTCACCAATGTTATAGGTCACCTCACTAAACATAGTTGTCTGCTCACAAGAACTATGTGTGAACTCACTAAACGTAGTTGTCTACTGAGTATAATTATAGGTCAGCTCACTGAACATAGGTGTCTGCTCCGTACAATTGTAGGTCAGCTCACCAAATGTAGTTGTCTGCTCAGTGCATTTGCTTATCAGCTCACTAGACATTTGTATTGGCTCACCAACCCATATGTCAGGGCTCACTATTTGACAGGTATTAACATAGAATATAATGTATACATACCTTGGCCTGACTTGTGAGGAATATCATCTTGACTTGTTTGATTTGTTTTGTTTTGATCATTTGGGCTTCAATAAAAAAGGAAAAGATAATGTTAGTGCAGTGGACTACACTATGTTTGTTTTTTATGTATTTGAAGTGGTAATTACCTAACATTCACTTGCTCACTTGAGATGTCTCTTACAATGTTCATTATGATGTCTTGAGGGTTTGTGATTGACCCTTCTATCTTTGATCTATGTTATGAAATATTATTGAATATTATGTTAATATTACAGGAAATGTAATAGCACACTAGAATAAAAGGTACAGCTTAGTAACAGTTTAAGGTAGGGCACACTAGGATGTAAAGTAAAGCTCACTACATTATAAGAGAGAAGTCACAATAGGATGCATATGTTGTCATGGCTCACTATATTCAAGTCATAGCTCACTAAAATATATGGCACAACTCACTGGAGTATGCATATGTTGACAGGTACTAGCACATAATATACAGCTCACCAGATGTTTATCATGGCTCACTATATACAAGTATTGGCTCACTAAGCATGGCACACTAGGGTGTAAAGGACAGGTGACGATATTATAAGATAGATGTTAGTATAGGATGCATATGTTGACAGGAACTATCATATTATTCATAGCTCACTACAGTATTGTTGTGGCTTACTATATTCAAGCCGTAGCTCACTAAAATATATGGCACAACTTACTAGAGCATGCATATGTTGACAGGCACTAGCACATAATGTACAGCTCACCAGATATTTGTCATAGCTCACTATATACAAGCCTTGGCTCACTAAGTATGGCACACTAGGGTGCAAAGCATAGCTGACTATAGTATAAGACAGATGTTAGTATAGGGTGTATATGTTGACAGGAACTAGCATATTAGTCACAGCTCACTACAGTTTTGTCATCGCTCACTATATTCAAGCCATAGCTCACTAAAATATATGGCACAACTCACTGAAGCATGTATATGTTGACAGGCACTAACACTTAATGTACAACTCACCAGATTTTTGTTATCGCTCACTACATACAAGCCTTAGCTCACTACATTATAACATAAGAATCACTATAGCAGACATATGTGTACAGGAACAACCACATACTTCACAGCTCACTAAAATGAAGATCTGGCTCACCACAATACAAGGTACAACTCACTATTAAATAGAATCCTAATAGTTGAGGTAAAAGTGTCTTTGATGTATTAGTGAATATCAAGGTAAACGTGTTCATTGTAAATTTGCAGACAAAATCAAGAACAAGCACATACTGCTCACTAGTTATGCACGTTTGCTCACTAACATTAGGTTTAAGAAGTTTTCAGGTTGTCAATATACCTCTTCTGAGGAGTGTTTGATGCATCAGTAGCAGATCTCTTCTTCGATACTGATGATTGTTAAGCTTCCATCTGCAAACATTTGAAAAATGCGATAATGAGTGTGCGATTTTGTTAAAACCTAGAATGCCAAATGAATTCATCGTTTCCTTTCGATCATGCCAATAAATTTCGAATTTGCTAAAACTTACCTCAATTTTGTTTGCTTGCAATTTCAGTGGTGATTTTGTGAAGATTTCTTGAGAAAATCGATGAGCAAATGTAGCAGAATTTCTCCAATTGAAGCACGAAGTTGAGTGGGTTTTGGGAGAAAGAAAGTGAGGGAGGTTTTTGGGTCGTGGTGTTTTGAAGTTGCGGCAGTTACGAGCGTTTGTTTTTTTTTTTTTTAGGCGGCGGGTTATTCACTTTTTGCATGGGTGGGCAGTGGGTGGGCCCAGTTGCACAAATGCAATTGTACAACTGGGTAGACGGTATAATTGCTGATAAAAGTATAAAACTACTTAAACTTTAATATGTTGATTAAAAATAAAACTATGCTTTAAAAATTTAAAAAATAACAACAAAAAATAGAATATAGCTAAAAATTAGTTTTTGTTATTTAAAAAGTAGATAAAACGTTAATCAAATAAAAAAGAGAATATAGCTAAAAATTAGGTCCACATATAAAAGTCACATCTAATCAATTAAAAGATAGAACTTCTTCAACGGTGGGAGGGGACATTTGGTAAGAGGCTGCCACTGACCAATATTAATAACATAAATAGTTGATTGAAGTCGTTTCTTTTCATAATTATGCTTTTAATTCTAAAGAGAGAGTTTGCAAAACTTTTTATAATTATGAGTTTTTATTGGTAGGAATGGGCAGTGACATATACAGAACATTTTGAAAATACATAAATGACATTGGTTTTAGTAGGGGAGCACCATTTACAGATATAAATTATGAGTTTCAAAAATAATAGGTATGTAATAAATTCTAACAACTTAAAGTGGGATACGGTACGCTTATATAATTTTGGAGCTATCAGTGATTAGTCTGGCCGACTGTTGAAGAGGCAATGAACATAATAGGAAGAAGAAGAGCAATGGATTGGATACACAATGTAGTGAACATAGTAGGTCCAGCATTGATCCTTCTCTTGGTGTGCCTATTTCTACCACTCTTTCGGTTGCCCAAGTTGTTCATTTCCATCTTACGTTCATTCTTTTTCATCGAAGATGTTGCCGGCAAAGTTGTCATCATCACCGGCGCTGCCTCCGACATTGGCGAGGTAAGTTTCCTTCTTTTTTCTTTCATCTTACTTCCTTGTATAAGTTGCATTCTTTATGTAAATATGGATTTGGTCATGGTTTAATTTGTACATCCACATTTGAAAAAATTGCCATTTCTTTTATTGGCTCCCCCTGTTCCCCCAGGCTTCTTCTGGAGGCTAAGGTTAAATACTTAACGTTTACATGCATACTTGAACAGATTTTCAGTTTAGACAAAGTCTTATTATTGTTGGTCTATACTAGGCAACGTGAAAAATTAGTTATTATCGATTTTTTTTTTTGGTCTTTGGACCTCTATTTTAGTAGAGTTAAGCTACCATTGGATCAGTGGCAAAGTCAGGAATTTTGGAAAGGGGGTTGAAAATATCTATGCACTTTAACCAAGAATTAAACTGTTAAATTTTTATATCAATTAGATAATTAATAAAGAGTCACACTTATAAGCTCAAATGAGGTTCCATCCTAAAATCAATTCACAATGGGTGGAGTAACTTATAAACTTCTATATATGCTCAAGCCCTTCAATTTTATCAATATGGGACAACACCCACTTTCATATTTTTTTTATTTTTATTAATATGCGATGATACCCACTTTCATATTCCAATTTAAACAAATTTGGTATAGAAATTTTCAAATAAACTCACAGATTAAACAAGAAAAACAAATTAAGCATTTTGACTTGGAATTGAAATTAAACCCACAAATTAAACAAACTAGTGCTATACCCTGCGATGCAGGGCTGTTGATTTTTAATAAATGCGTCTGTGTGATTCACCATTTATCTATTTATCTACTTTTTATTTTTTCTCTTTTATCAATTGATATACATATATACTGTTAGATAATTCCTTAATTAATAAAAATGAAGTGAATAATATTTAAAAAATAAAAATAAAAAGGAACCATGAGAATAGTGAAATAAGATGAATCCCAGTAAGAAAATTGTATACAAATGATAATAATTCAACCTCTCTAATTTATATGGGTAACATCTCTACCCTACAATATAACAAAGAGTTTAGTGTCTCATTATCTTCCTTATTTATTGAGGTCCTGAATACATCAGGTCTTAGGTTCGATTCCCCCTCCCACCGTACTAGCTTTGTGGCTCATTTGAACTCAAAAAAAAATCTCGCTTAATTAAAAAATTTCTTCTCTAAATATTGGATTACTCAAAAATTATAAGCTCGTGTAGATGTATAATATGTTAATCATGGAATATAATAAATGTTAAAAAAGTTACACATTATAGTTAAACATGTTTGAGTATTTTAATGCTATATTTAAAACAAATAGGTTTTATCGATAATTAAAATTTTTTCAAAGTAAAAACTTTTGGTATGAAAATCCAAAAGGGTGAGAATAATAAACATGGGGAAAACAAATGATGAAAGATTACAAGTCAAATTGTTTTAAAAATATAGCATCATAATTTAAAAGGGTGAGCCAAATAAAAATGAAAAAGAATGAGAGATTACAAAGTAATGATGGAGAGAATATAGACTGATATTTGATATTTAAAATTTTAATTTGTCGATAATATTTAATTGTACATTGTGGGTCCTCTTCGGATGAAGTACAAAGGACCCTCAACCAACCTTTTACTCAATACTCAAGATATAAAACTATAAACATACAGGCTGTCAATCAAATATCTCTCTAAGAAATTGTGTTTTGCTAATAGTATAATCTATCTATCTTTATAACTATATATAAAATTGAATAATAGTATATGAAATTAACATGTGGATGTCTTAGGTGGCGTTAAAAGGTGAGATGGCGAGTTGTTATTGGTTTAACTTGCCTTTCATTTACTAATAAAATTTATTAGCGATTTTTTTTACATTTAAAGTGATCATTATTGCATGCATTTATATGCACGAAAATATTGATTTTCCTATTTTAAAACATCACATTCATACCCAACTTTCTTCCATTATTCTATCTATTAGAAATTGTTGAAAATTGAAACTAAGGAGTCAAACCGGATTTTTCTTTTTGGTGTAATTTTATCATGTGGATATAACAAGAGTGAGATCAATGGGTGATATTTTCAAGTGAAATTTTATGTTGAGCTCGTAAAGTATTATTGGTTAATTTTTTAATTAAATATTTATTATTATTATTTATAATTTATCATTTAAAATATTTAAATATTTTGATATTTTGATACTTTCTTTAATATTTTATTCGGAGCTTTTAGTTCTACTGGAACTTTTAAAATTGGCTTAATCATAATAATTTCTAAAATGTGTGAGTTGTAATTATTGTCTTAATGCCTTGGTCATTACTCTATGATTTTGAAACAAATATTAATTGTTTGACTTTTAAGTCTTGAAACTTATGCAAAAAAGTACTGTTTGTAATGACCCTTTAAAAGAACAAGCTATGCAACATTTATGTCGTATGGATTCAAAAAGATATATTTACATATTATAATATTAGTAAAATACAAGTTCTTAGAGAGATATTTGATTGACAATCTATACATTTATAACTTTACATCTTGATCATTGAGTAAGGGGTTGGTTGATGGACCATTTTTACTCAATCTGAAGAGGACCCACAATATACAATCAAATATTATCGCAAATTAAAATTTTAAATATCAAATATCAATTTGTATTCTCTCCATCATTACTTTGTAACCTCTCATTCTTTTCATTTTTATTGGGCTCACCCTTTTAAATTTTCATGCTATATTTTTCAAACAATTTGACTTGTAATCTCTCGTTATTTTTTTTTCATTTTTATTATTCTCACCCTTTTGGATTTTCATGCCAAAAGTTTCTACTTTCAAAAAATTTTAAGTATCGATAAAACCTATTTGTTTTAAATATAGCATTAAAAAAACTCACACATGTTTAACTATAATGTGAAAATTTTTTTAAAGTTTATTTGTTTCATGATTAACACATTATACATTTGTATAAGCTTATAATTTTTTGAGTAATTCAATATTTATGGAAGAAAATTTTTAAATGAGCGAGATAATGAAACACTAAACTCTTTGTTGTATTGTAGGATAGAGATATTGCGCGTATAAATTAGAAAGGTTTAATTACTTTATTTTGTGCCAATTTTAATTTTCTTATTGGGATTCATCTTATTCCATTATTCTTATGGTCCTTTTTTTATTTTTTTAATATTATTCACTTGATTTTTATTAATCACGGAATTAACTAACATATGTATATCAATTGATAAGAGTGAAAAAATAAAAAGTCGATAAATAGATAAATGATGAATCGCACAAACACATTCACTAAAAAGGTAAATCAACTGCTCCTGCATCGCAGGTGTATAGCACTGGTATGTAAACATATAGAAATGTTGCGTGAAAAGAGTTATTACAAACAATACTTCTTTGCATATGCTTAAAGGCTTAAAAGCCAAGCAATCAATATTTGTTTCAAAATCATAAAGCATTGACGAAGGCATTAAGACAACAACTATAAATTATATATTTTAGAAATTATTATGGTCAAACCAAGCTCCAATAGAACAAAAGCTCTGAATAAAATGTTAAAGAAAATATTAAAATATTAAAATATTTTAAATTTTAAGTCATAAATAATAAGTATAAATATTGAATTAAAAAAAGAAAAAAATCAACTAATAACACTTTTTCAGCTCAACATAAAATTCTCCTTGTAAATATCACCCATTGATCTCGCTCTTGTTGTTCCCACATGATAAAATTGCATCAAAAAGAAAAATCTTGACTTACTCTTTAATTTCAAATTTTAGCAGTTTCTACCAAATAGAAAAATGGGAGAAAGTTGGGTATGAATGCGATTTTTTAAAATAAGAAAATCAACATTTTCATACATATAAATGCATGCAATAGTGAGCACTTTTAATATGAAAAAAAATCACTAATAAATTTTATTAGCAAATGAAAGACAAAGTAAACCAATAACAACTCACCATCTCACCTTTCAATGCTGCCTAAGCTATCCACAGTCAATCTCATATGCTATTACTCAATTTTATATTTATGTAGATTTGAAATTGAAATTAGCAAATAAACTCACAAATTAAACAAGAAAAGCAAATTAAGCATTTTGACCTATAATCAAAATTAAACGCACAAATGAAACACATTTGGAATTGAATAGGCAAATGAACTCACAAATTAAACAAGAAAAGCAAATTAACCAACAAATTGAAGGACTAAATAAGAATTTCAAAAGTAACCAACAAATTAGTTGAATGAGAGGACATGGGCTGATGGTTTGTTTTGAGTTTGTGAGTAGCAAAAATTTAGGAAACAAAAAAAATTTAAACAATGAAAACATGAAGAAGAGGACTTGAACCTGCAACTTCGCAACATTAAGTAAAAACTCGCTCACCAGTCACCACACCAACTACTAGTTAGTACAATTTCCATATAGCTAATTGCCTTGGTTTTCATTTATACAAAAACCTTTTTTTTTTGGGGGTGCACATGAAATTTCTTTTTTGGAAGGATGTCGGTTGACCCCACTGCACCTATGACCATGCTAGATCTGCCACTACATTGACTCATAATAGCATGAAACTCTCTCATCTTAAATTTTTTCTAATTATAAGACTCGAACCCGATACCTTAATTAAGGTAAAAAAATACGAGATTGCTTTAACCTACCTATATTAATAGTTATTATCCATTTGAACTTGATCATTCGTGCATTTTAATTTCATTGTTTGAGTTGAACGGTCAACATTGGCAATTCATTTTGATGTGGGAGAAGTAAATAGGATTGCTTGTTTATGGACGGTTAAATCCATCGTGTTAAATTTTCAGGGTACTAAATTTCTTGACCATTGACACCCGTTTAGTATGTGCGCCTGTTTTTTGGGCCTCCACTCATTTGCTTAAAACTTTCAAGAGTTACTTTCTTGACATGGAATTAAGTCTTTTCCGATTGAAAGGTCTTTACTGTGAATCTAAGTCACTTGTAATTAAATCTGATAAAAATTGACCCGATCCATAAATCTGACCCAAATCTGCCCGAAAATTTTGAATTTTGAACACGATTTTTTCGACCCGAACCTAAAATAAATCGAACCCGAAAACCCGCAAATTAGCGGATCAAACCTAACCTGAGCCTGCCCGCTTGACCCGAACATTGTATCTTTAGTTTTTGATTTTTCTCTAATTTATCCCTTTTAATAATAATGGTTAGTCATTTTTATCGAATAGTTTAAAAAGATATATTGTAACTATTGCATCTATTTATAAATTAAGCAATAATAACCTTATTTTTCTTCTTCATTCTCTAAAAATGATATCGTACACAACTTTTAAGTGAAAAAAACATTAAAAGTGGGTATAAAATTGCATGAAATAACTATATAATCTTTTAAAAAAAACTAATTTAAAAGAAGACAAGCATTAAAGATGTGCAAGTCATACCATTATGTACTTAGTTAAATAAATATGTCTAATTATTTTTTAAATTAATTAATTTGTAATTATTTAAATTTTTGATGTTATAACTGCAAGGTAATATCTTGTGCTTCTTTTGTTCAATTTTATTTAGTTTTTATTCTAACTAGCCTTGAATTATGATGCTATGGTAGGAAAACGGCTGGCCGTATTCATATAGGGGTCGGCCCATTAATAAAGTTTTACTTGATTGGACATCGGTAGATTAGTTAATTAAAATATTAAATTATTAAATAAGTCATTAGCGGTCAAACTGCTATAACCCATTAAAATGCTCTAAACGGGCTGGCCCATAAATGGCTGACTCACTATTGACATTCTTTCAATGTATGGGTCGATCCACCCAAAACTAAGTGGGACTTGATTTTTTATCCGCCCATACAAGATGTTCATATATTATAATAAAGAGTTTGAATATTTTTAATATTCTTTTGAAAAATTGCAATTATTATGCCTTTTCATTAAATACTGGCAATTTTGAGTAATAAATATACATAATCTTTAATCTTGAAAAAAGAAAAATAACTCATCGAAAAAGCACTCTAAACCCGTTGGGTTGATCCGAAACCCGTAAAACCGAAATACACCCGCCGGTATTTTATCCGAACTTGAAATACACCCGACCCGTATTTTACCCGAACCCGAATACACCCGATCCATATTTAACCCATCTGCGCGAACCGATAGGTCTACTTGCAATGGTCTTATCCATTTTCTCGAAAAAATTCAAATCAAAAAATTCATTATTCTGTCTACTAAGTGTAAGAAATTTATTCACAATTTCATGCTGATTAAATTTTAATGAAGATGAAATGAAAACCAACATCTGGCAATTACTATCAATGTGAAAGTTGCAGTAAAGCCCAACCAGTTATCGCTAGATATTATTTAACTTTGTGCAGCAATTAGCATACGAGTATGCTAGTAGAAAAGCACGCCTTGTACTGGCAGATATTAGGGGCGAAATCCTTAGCGAAGTAGCTGATACATGCCGAGAGATGGGGTCCTCTGATGCTGTCACAGTGACTGCAGATGTTACCGATGTGAACGACTGCAAGCGCATTGTTGATTCTGCCATTACACACTTCGGAAAATGTAAGCGATTTACTAATTTCTTATATCATTTTGCACATTGTTTAGGAAGAATCAAACAGTAATCTTCCTGGCGGAAATCACGCATACTATCACTAGACTACCCAAAGTCTCCCAGGGAATGGTTACTAGATCTAGCATTCTGGACCCACTTTGTCGCTGATAGTGAACTGCATTTTTCATTCGGGCCTTGACTATTTGACGTGTTGCTAAAAGAGGTTTACCTTGTATTTTTGCTTCTAATTAGAAAGAAAGTCTTAAGAAATTCACCTTCTTATGCTTCTATCAAAAAAATAAAATAAAATAGTTCACATTCCTGTGCTGCATATAATGATTGTTGGCGCAATTGAAGTGGATCATCAGTTAGCAAGGTTGAAGATTTTGTAGACATCACTAAAGGACGCTGTGTTATGGTAATTCGCGTCAAATTTTCTCTTCGATCTCGCTGTTAATTGCTTCTTGCCCCTAAAAACAGCCTGAACATATAAATTCTACAAGTTGACACATGTCCCGAGTTTCTTGCAGGATGTTAATTTCTGGGGTTCTGTTTACATAACTTGTTTTGCAATTTCACACGTAAGAAATACTGACGGAAAAATCATTGTCATGGCATCCTCTGCTTCTTGGGTACCTATGCCAACACTGAGCATCTGCAACGTACGCGACCTTTTTGTCTCAATTATATATGCACATCCTAAGTAACACTTTTAGTATGATGAACAACTCAAACCGCTATAAATCTTGGCTCACTGACATGCAAAAGTTTTACCTCCGATCCCTCTGGGAAATTGAATACTCTAACTGGTACTGTATTAAGAACTTTGTTGTGTGAGTTGACACAAGTGTGTACAAAATTATGTCTTTTGATTATTTTCAGGCGAGTAAAGCAGCACTTGTAGCTTTTTACGAGACATTAAGGGTAGAAGTTGGCTCAGATATTCATATAACAATAGTCACTTGCGGGTTCATTAAGTCAGAAATGACGAAGGGCAAACACCTTGCTGGAGATGGTCGGATGATCGTTGATGCGGCTGTAAGAGATTTAAGCTTCTTACTTTCTTATCTTGTTTCCTTGTTGCTCGTCTGCTAATATTATGCATACTTCACTTCCATTTGGACATTAGCTCCTCCTTAGATCTTATTGTCATTACATCCAATCATATATGCAAATCACTTACTAGAAATTAACTGTAGGTGTTTTGTATAGTACTCCCATTGCATAAAGCAGACAGGTGTGCACAGGCCATAGTGAAAAGCGCATGCCGGGGTGAAAGGTATCTAACAGAACCAGCATAGTACAGGGTCACCTACTGGTTGATAACGTTTTCCCCTGAGCTTTTGGAAATGCACCTCAAGTTGATGTACTTATACTTACCCAAACACGGGGCTTCATCCAAGATTCAACCAACTGAAGATAAGACCGAGTAGAAGTGGTATTGTTACTGAGCAGATCAAATTTGGGTTCTGGCTGGTGTAGGAAGTGTTGCACTTCTACATTGATTTGTTGTACTTCATCCAAGATTCATGTTTCTTGCTTTTGGTTGCTCCTGCTATAGAAATGACAGTCTAATCTGATTATACAAGAAGCTTCAATTTCATTGGAGATGTGCGCTGATACGAGATGATTCTACATGCCCGTCAAAAGCCTCTAAAAGAATCATTTCAGAGTCAAATCCAAAGTAGAGATGCTGGTGTTAGGTAATCTAGATACTACAAATTCTAAGGATTGTGTTGGATACACAAGTCTGAATATTCCGATATAACACATCATGAGTAGAGCCCCATATTGATATTTCAATATGATAAGAGCCATGATATAAGTTTAAGAGGCTACTCACCCTTTGCCTATTAGCTTTAATGTGAAACCTCAATAGACTAGTTATTATGAAACAGTTGAAGCAAACTCCCTCCTTTATCATCTTCAACATGTGATGTCAAGGTTAATGGTGACAAAGCTAGAGATAATGTGTGGAATGGTCGATCTTGTGGTCCTGTGAATGAGCATTTAGGGTCAATCAGTCTCACCATTTGACTAAGTTTTAATGTCCCCAAATGCTAGCCTTATTTCTAAACGCTATCAAATGCCTAATTGTTTCTCAAAAGTTAACCCATAAAATGCTACGGAACACCAACAACTAAGCATAAATGCCATTGACTGCTCACAAACGCTACTGATGGCTAAATGCTAATTGTAAACGCTTAGACGAACAAGTCCTAAGTCTTCATTCAACAGCAGGACCTTCAAATCTTCCTCAACTTGAATTATAGAATAGAAATGAGTCATTGGTGCCATCCATTGAACATCTAACCTTCTAAAAAATGATCGCTTTCAGTTTATCTTGACTTGCACTAGATACTAGGTCCTATAGACTCAAAGGTTGATGGGCCTCAATTTATGTCTCAATTTCCCTATGGCTCATGTCCTTTGGGCTAAGTGATTTTTTAACAATGTGGCCAGAGGTATTCCGTCACTTCGATCATCACCTTAGAAAAAGAAGTACTCATTTTAATCAAGGGATTCCCTTAACTATTTCTTTGGTTTTGGATTCTGCATCTCACTAGAATGGAGATATTGTTAACCCAATAAGGAGTAGAGATCCACTTAACTATTAACGTACATAATGGAAATATTTATGCTTCTTGTCAAAACTAGAACATGTTGGAAAAATGTAGCTCCTGGGTTCCAAGTTGTACCTTCATCATCCGAATCGAATTCACTAAATATTTCACATGTGTACCATCAATATTAAAAATCCGTTGTAGAGAAACTAAGTTATAGCTATGATATTTTGAGGTTGATTGAATTGCTATCGGTTTCTCTCCCTGGTCAATGATTGAGCTTCTCAATAATATACACACGCATGACATGGGCATTGAGACTCACAATTAACCCTAGCTTGGTGCATAAGTCACCAAATCCTAGTCCTACCGCACATAGGAAAGGGAAATATTACAAAAAAGATTGTGATAAAATCTATCAAGATACAATTTTGCCTAACACTCTCCCTCAAGTTGGAACATGCAGATCGAGAATGCCTAAGTTGCCCTTTAAGAACTGAAATTGTTCCTTTCTGAGAGCTTTAGTAAAGATGTCCACTGACTGTTGCTTAGTCCCAATGTGGGCACGAGTAAGGATTCCGGCTTCAAGCTTTTCCCGAACAAAGTGACAATCAATTTTAATATGTTTTGTTCTTTCATGGAACACAAGATTTCTTACAATGTATAAGGCTGCTTGACTGTCACAGAAAAGTTTCATTGGAGGAGAGAAGATGCCCAAGGATACTAGGAAGGATCGTAAATAGACCAATTCACTTGTTGCAAATTGCATGGATCGGTATTCTAATTTGGCTGAAAAGCGAGATAGGATAATCTGCTTCTTCCTGCACCTTGAAATATGTGAGCCCCCCAATATGATAAGGTGCCCAGTGAGAGATTTTCGTGAAATGGGACATGCTCCCCAGTCTGAGCCACAAAAGCTAGCAAGTTGAAGGCTACTGTCAGCTCTTAGTAAAATGCCTTGTTCAGTAGTACCCTTTAGATAAAGCAAGACGCATCCGGCAGTATTCATATGTTCCTCTCTAGGTACCTGTATAAATTAGGAAAGAATGTGGACTGCATAAGTGGGACCTGGCCTTGTTATTATGATATAAATCAAGCGTTTAATAAGCCTTCGATATTTGGTAGGATTTGCTAGGAGGCGGCCTGGTGCCCATGCTAGTTTATGATTTTCTTCCATGGGGAAGTCAACCGGTTTTGCTCCTAAGAGACTGCATTCATCAATAATTGTGCCCTGGCAAAGGAATAAACCTCGCAGTCCATGAGCAACTTCAATGCCCAAAAAATATTTCGACGGGCCAAGAGCCTTAATCCTGAAACCTATATTTAGATGAACTTTGAATTGTTTGCATGCTTCAGTATTATTTTTTGTAAGCACAATATCATCAACATAGACTAATACATCTATAAAGATAGCACCCTTTTGACAGGTGAATACTGAGTAGTCAGCGTATGACTGAGAAAAACCATATTCACAAAGTTTGTATGAGAGCTTGGCAAACCATTGTCTTGGTGCTTGTTCTAGACCATAGAGGGATTTCTTAAGTCGGCGGACTTTGTTTTCATCCTTTCTTTTGAACCCTGGATGCAATTTAATATATACTTCTTCTTTGAGGTCACCATGTAAGAAAGTGTTATTCACATCCAGTTGACATAATTCCTAGCCTTTTGCCACCACTACAGCTAAAAAACAACGCACACTAGTCATGTTTGCAACAGGTGCAAATGTCTTATTATAGTCAAATCCCACAATCTAATAATCACCTCGGATTACTAAGCATGCTCTGTATCTTTCAACGGTACCATCTGAGTTGTATTTGACCCGATACACCCATTTGCAACTAATGAGTTTCTTTCCGAGTGGAAGACTCTCATTTGTCCAAGTTTCATTCTGTAAGGCCCGCCTCCCTTATTTTTAAGTTAACCTGGCTATTCTACGTTTTACGTCATAAATCATATTTTTATTAACTATATGATTTATGTTATTATTGACGTTACTTATTTATAAATTATTGAATGAATGCTAACCCGAGTTTTTGAAATCGTTTTCATTTTAATTAGTTGATTCCCGAAGTCTCGATTGAAATTTTAGTTGTGGGACGCTTCGACTCGAGTTTAGTCTAGTCGCTAATGAGTTTGGGTCTGGAACCTAGCTGAATTATGTTATTTGAGCCAAAAAAAAAAAGAAAGAAAAAGGGAAATGGCAAAAAGGGGGGGGGGATGAGTTTTGGGCTCAGACCCCCGAAACCCCCGACCACCTTCTCTCTCTCTCTCTACTCACTCACCCATCTCACTCTCTCTCTCCCTAAACTTGCTCACTGTCTCTCTCACCGGGACCACGTTCGCCGTGTGGCGTCACCGCCGACCACCACCTGTCGTCGGCGAGAGAAAGGGACGACGGGTCCCCTTAGCCCACGACAACCACTGCCAAAACTCCACCACCCATCACCCTCTACTGCTCACGGCCGAAAACCAACCCAAACCACGCGTCTCCGGCCTGGAACCGACCACCCACGTGCAGGAATCCGGCAACCCACATCCCTCACGACCTCCTCTATAAATTGGGAGTCAAATTGCGGCCCAAAACAGCTATAATCGCCACTCAGTCCAAACTAGGGTTTTAGGTTTAGTGAGTAGCTGACCTGGGGTTCGAGTTCAGGGGGATTAGGGCATGAGTTGCTACCAATTAAGTGGGAAATTAAGCAATTTCAAGTAAGTGTTTCTCCCCTCTTAAGCTATTACCATTTTCAAAAATGTTTTTCAGCAGATTGATGTTGCATGTCAGATTAGGGTTGGCTAAATTCGTTAGAAATGTCAAGAAGTGAATTATACATGTTTAGCTTTGATTCAATTAGTCAATTTATGCCTGAAATTCTAATTCGAAATGAATTATATATGTTTAGCTTCGAATCGAATCAATTTAGTTAACTTATGCATGAGATTTTAATTTGAAATGAATTATATATGTTTAGCTTCGATTCAAATTAATTTAGTTAATGTATGCCTGAGGTTTTAATTCGAACAGAGTCATGCATGTTTAACACCAATTTTAGTAAATTTAATTAATGCGTGCTTGAAGGGTCGACTTGAATAAGTAACTACGACACGACAAATGATTGCCTAAAGTTGTATTATGCTTTAATGACATAAAAAAGGATTGAAGGATAACCTCGATTTAATAAACGGATACCATGAAACGCATTATGCTTGAAGGGGCCTAAATAGGTTCGATTAGTAATTTCGATGTAAATAACGAATGTTTGGATTCGCATTATGCATAAGCGACCTAAATGGGTTTACATAGTAACATTGATACGATAAATGAAACTTTAGAATCGTATGATGCCTAAATGACCCAATTAGCCTAAATTGTTAATCAATTTACGCCTAGATAGAAATTCGATTCATGTTAATCTTTCATAGTATGAATATGCATGCTTAGTAAGCGCTCGAATCGTATTATGCCTAAATGGCCACATTAACTTAAGTAATGAACTGTTTCATGCTTAAATGGAGATCTAGTTCATGCTAAGTTGAATGACATAAGTAGGCCGGCTTGGTAACCATAATGTAGTAGACGAACACCGTGAGAATGTAAATGGCGTAATAGGCCAAATGTAACATGAAGCCAACGCCTGTCCATTTAGTGAGTTATGCTTAGCTTTAGAATGGCATGTTTACGACTCCTAACTAACCTACATGAATGCAAATCACACCCCATGCTTCTTATTAAGTTTAGCCCGTATGAATGCTTACATGTATATATATACATATGTGCTTGGATATGACCGTTGGTTGCAGCGCTTGACTAACTGTTAGTTAATTGATCGGTAAAGTTCAGCATTGGTAAGTTTATGTATCCCCTTTCAGTATATCATCATGATTAGGATGCTAGATTGTGAACTGAAACCGAGATGGTAGTTGGATGGCTTGAGGAAGAACCATGAGTGGCTCGAGGTCCTTGTGGTACGGTGCTTATGAGGAGGGAGCCTGGGTTGTGAATTAACTGCAATCGTGTGGATTGCGAGGTCATGTGTGGTTCATTATGTTGTTGAAATGATTATGAAGTGCTTGAATGTGATACATGTGAATCCCCCTTTTTCTCTCAATGTGCTACGTGCCATTATGTGAATAGTTCTCGAAATTCAGACATGTTTAAGAAGAATTTCTAAATGTATGTTTTCATGATTTCGAATGCTTTTAAGTACTTACCAAATGTATAGTAGCTTATGAAAATGTTTGTAGCCTATAAGAAATCCTAAATCATCGAACTACTCAGTTAGTGACTCGATTGAATAGTCAATAGGTTTAGGGAGTTTAAAAGCAAGGTAAAAGTGAGTTCGAAAATGATTTTAAGACATCGATTTGTTTATGACCCCTCTTTATGTTTAAAGGAATTTAAACGACTTAAAAAGGGGCCATTTCAAGGCTAATTATGAAATTTAGCTGACTTGTATGCTAATTGCTTACTTCAGTCTCCATTGGGTTTTCGAGTTGAGAGCTAGTAAATCCATTATGTTTTTAAGAAACGTTTACGTTGAAAGTTTACAAAGGAACCTTATTTGCCTTATAAACGAGTCAAGAACTTTAAGTTTTTGGAAAATAGCAAGTTTGGGAACGTTTTAAACCTTTAGCTTATTTATTCCCCCTTCTTGAGTTTTAAAAAAGGATTGAAAGGAGTTATGGAATGACAACTGAAGTTTTTAATACGAATCTAATTTGAGTTACGCGCTAACTAAGTGTTTAAGTTCTAAATGGGTTCTTTTCATGAATTAGCAAACTCAGTATGTTTATACGAAGCTTTTAAGTTAGAAATGAAGTCGCTTTACGAACCAGTAAACGTATTACGTTTATCAGAAGCTTTTAAAGTTAAAAATAAAATCGTATCATGAGTGGCACGTTTATAAGAAGTTTTTAAGCTCTAAATGAAATGAGCTATAAGCATTTAGAAAGATTATGGCAGTTTTGTTTAAAAAGCGAGTTTTCAACAAGTAAGCATTTGAAACAGAGAAATGAAATATGTCCTTAAATACTAAAAATGTGCTAAGAAGTTGGCCAGAGGGCGAAAACTAGACGCAAAAGGGCGTGAACTGTTTCCCCCTAAGATAAGTAAGTTAGGAACTGGAATCAAGATACGAGGTATCTTGGTGTGAGCTGTTCCTGGAAACTGGACGCAAGATATGAATTATCTTGGCGTGAGCTGTTTCCCCTAAAGAAAAGTTAGGAACTGGACTCAAGATACGAGGTATCTTGGTTTGAGTTGTTCCTGGGAACTGGACTCAAGATATGAATTATCTTGGTGTGAGCTGTTCCCTAGATAAGTTATGATGTGTGACGCATAAGAAAACCTTGAGGGGAACTGGACTTAGGATATGATTATCCTGGTGTGAACTGTTGCCCCGCAGAGGACTGTATCGAGGTTAGAGTTGCTCTACTAAGACGCGTTTTGGCCAAAAGTTAAGTACGTATACCCCGGGGATAACGTAAGTTGTGAGTATAATCTCATTTAGCCAGCACAATAAGATGTTTTTATACTATGAGTAAGTTTCTAGTAAGTAAGAAAAGAAGTTGGCATTTCGCCATTTTAAGTATTTCAGAAAAGAAAGATTTATAAGGGCCATTACGAGGCCATATTCTTCCCATATCTTATGAGTAAGCTCCCAAGTATGGTTTAAATGAAGTTTCAAATGAGTAACGTTATATCCCAGTAATGCATCGGGCTTTTAATCTTTTCAATATGCATATCCCATGAAAGAATGTTTCCTGCCAAGTCTTCCTTGCTAATTTGGATGTTTTGAGAACTTTTAGCAAGAATTATAAGCTTCAAAGATGTTGGCGTGATTTATAAACCATTCTTAGAATATATGAGGAGTCACTATGGTTTCAAAAGTATGTTTGGAAGCTTCATACTCAATCCTTGTTGCTTGTTTGATTACGTGCCTACTGTTTGTTAGTGGGAAAGCTTGCCCTTCTTGGGCCTAGAAATGAGTTAAAGGGTTAGAATGAAGTTTTAAGGATGGTGATCTTTCCTTGAGTATTTTCATTGTCTAATATGATAGTAAAGTATGAATGCGTGATATATGATTAGTAAAGATATTACTACCTGCAACGGTTTTGCTTTTAAGGGGGTTGGGGGACACTCATTGAGCGTGTGATTGCTCATCTCACTACTCTTTCCCCTTTTCCCCAAGTTTTCTTTGTGATAGGTGAAAGTTAAGCCTCTTATGCAGAGTTGAAGTTTGCCCTTGATTGAAAAAGAGTCATATGTGCCTACTTATGTTCTTAATGAAGCGATGTACAGTATTCTTAGTTTATAAACGTCTGTAAACAATTATGGTAGTTCATGTAATGCATATGGTATAAAGGTCACTCTGTATGGCCGTATGAGCCAACCATCTAAATAGTTAGATGCCTTCTCTTTTAAAGTTAGTTATGTTTTGGGATGTAAACCTCAATACTCCGGTTGTGTGAACCGTTGAGTTGTATCTTTCATTTATTCCTTATTAATGAACTACTCTATTTGGTGTACTCCAGGTGGGTGGCTCGTTGAGTTATGAACTCCGGCGTGTGGCCGTTGAGTTTCTTTTAATGTTTTGTGCTTCCGTTGATTACAGGGACTTATTGCAAGGCTTTTAGCCTGGAAACGGTCAGTTTTTAGGGGAAACTCTATCCGTTTCGCCCCAGAAATTTGCGTAAGAAGTTAAGAAAATGTAACGCTTCCGGCGTAGGGGCTGGGGGTGTTACACATTCTTTTCCAAGGCTTTGATTCTTCTGCCATAGCTTCCCTGCACCTTTCATCTTGTACTGCTTCATGATAAAATCTAGGTTCTACAACCTTAGTAATAACAGCTAAAAGTCACTGATGAGATGGACAAAAATTTGTACACGTGACATAAATCTGTAAATGATAATGCATACCTGAGCATTCCTTTTGGGGAGGTGCAACAGTAGAGATGGGGTCTTGGGATCGGGCATTGCAACAAAAATAACCATCAAAACGGGTCAACGTCCTTCACGAGCGCTAGCCTCGTCTAGGATCTATGGTTTGCAGCACCAGGCTTCGTGTGGCCGATGGAACCAGGCTCCGGGCCCAATTCACTGGTTCCGGCAATGATGGGCTCCGGTATAGAACTCCCCCTCTCTTCAGGCCCGGTTGGAGTTCTACTAATGGTTTCCTCTGCTTGGCGCATGGGCTGATCTACTGATGCACCTGGCTCGCCATTGATAGAGTTGGTGCACCCAACATTAGGTGATTTGCCTAGAACTTTGTCCAAGCCATCACCTTGTGTTTTGCCATGACAGAATTCACATCAAAATGGGAAAAAATTCCTTCATGGAAAATAATATCTTGGCTCTCCAAAAATTCGTTGCTTTCCAATCGTACAATTTCCAAGCTTTCTTGCCAAAGAGTAGCCTACAAAGATACACCTTCTGCTTTGTGATGCGAACTTATCACTCCCTTTTAGTCAGCTTTTAGCATAACATAGGCTATCGAAAGTCCTATTCTGATGATAAGAAGTCTCTTATGGAAGAGAACTTTATGGGGTCTTTCCATTTAATAGCTTGTTGGGCGTTCTATTTATTAAATATCTTGTTGTAAGCACACATTCACCCCAAAAAACTCAAAGGAAGTTTATCTTGAAATCAAAGTGCCCTAGCCACGTTTAGCACATATCGATGCTTGCATTCTACTCTTCCATTTTGTTGGGCATATCCACACAACGAGTTTAATGTGTAATGCCCTTTTCACGATAAAAACTCTTCATGGGGCCGGATTTGAATTCGTTGCCATTGTCGGTTCTTACCACCTTAACTTGCTTGGAAAATTGAATTTTAATCATGGTGTTGAACGCCCTTAAAAGAGGTCCTGTCTCACTCTTATCCTTCATTAGATATAACCATACTTCATAGCTAGCATCATCAACCAAGGTTAGAAAATAGTGTGCTCCACAAGAAGGGGGTTCATGATATGGCTCCCATATATCACAATGAACAAGTTTAAATAAATCTTCAGCTTAATGGATGACCCATTCTCTTGTGCTACAGATCACCAGGCCTTACTGCATTACTCTTAACTTTTATCGGTACTCCATCATAGTAATAGACCCCATCTCTTTGCTCGCCTGCAAAAATTGGCATTCTCGAAGTACGGTCCTGTGAAACATAACAATTATCAAAGAATGTCACACAACAGTTTAAATGCTTGGTAATTCTCACAATCGAATTACAACTAAGATTAGGGACTAGTAGCACATTGCATAGATTAGTTCCATCATCCAAGGATACCGTTCCTTGCTTAGTTGACATGATTTAAGCGTCGTTGGGCAAGTAAATAAGAATGGGTTGAATATTTTCAGTTTTTGACAACAAATCCGCATCACCTGTCATGTGTATTGATGCTCCACTATCGGGCATTCAAAGGGTTTTACCTGTGAGCTTTTCACTTCTGCTTTTAGGTGTGTCAATAAGGCTCATTAGTCTTTGAAGCTATTCGGGCATGACCCCAGGAATGGAAACCTGAGCAGCTTCAGCCGCTGCGTTCATACCAGCCGTGGCTTATGAATTGGCTGAGATAGCATGCACCATTTCTTGTCCTCCACCTCTTCCTCTGTTGCCACCAAAACGTCCACCATGGCCTCCTCTGTTTCCGCATCCTTCGTGGCCTCGTTCGCAGGACCCCCAATCAGGGGGGGTACCTAAGTATCTTAAAGCAACCAGCCTCCTGATAGCTGAATTTTTCGCAATGCTTGCACGATCCCTTTTCATTCACAGTTGAAATAGCCTTTACAGTCACTGTAAAGGCTACTACACAATCCATCCAATCATCTTTATTTATCATGACTATTTATGACTTTCTTCTTGATGTACCGTGTTGGAGATCTTGCCAAGTGGGGGCAAAGGTTCAATGGCTAGAATTGGCCCCCTACTACTGGGCTAAACGTCATCATTCAATCCCATTGAAAATTGATGGACTTTTTCTTCATCCACCATCTTTATTGGTTTTTCTCCTATGCTCCACTCACACGTCCTGCAAGTACAATGTAGGAATCATACCTGATTCTCTAACTCATTCCAGAGACCCATAAGCTTCGAATAGAATTCCATAACCTTTGATTCCCCTTGCTTATGCTCGGCTAGCTTCGTTTTGAGCTATGGATCCTTGGAGCGTTAGACACCACATAGCGTTTTTTTTTTTTCCCCATATTTTCCCACATAAGCCCCATGGTGTCAATGTACACAATACTAGTTCAAAGTTTTGGATCAATAACGTTAAGTATCCAGGAGCAAATCATAAAGTTTTCCATATCTCAGGCTTGCAACTCCATCGTGTCTTCTCCCTCCTTTGGCACTCGTTTCTTTAGGGTTCCTTCTGTGAACCCTAACTTATTTTTAGCTTTAAGACAGTTCTGACTGCCTTCTCCCAAAGGTCATAATTTTTACGATCAAATATCATAGCAGTGATATATGACACGGGTCTCTCTGAAGGGTGTAGAAAATATGGCGAGTGATTTTTTATCACGAATTTCTTGTTAGTCATGGTTAGACTGGAGTTTTGATTGGTTGTTTTTTGCATAAGGTTTCAAGGCTCTGATACCATGTAGAGAACTAAATTATAGATTTGGTGTCTTGAGATTGAATGAATTGCTATCAATCCTCGGTTTCTCTCGATTGAGCTTCTCAGCAATATATACACGCATGGCATGGGCATTGAGACTGACGGCTAACCCCAGCTTGGCGTGTAAGTCACCAAATCCTAATCCTACTGCAAATAGGAAAGGGAAATATACAAAAATGATTGTGATAAAATCTATCAAGATACAATTTTGCCTAATATCCATAATACTAGAATTTTGAATGCTTTGTTATCCTAGGTTATAACAAAATAATAAGAAACTCATGCACATTTTTAAAAATTTAAGTTGCTACTTTAATTCTATTCTTTGGTGTTCTGCTACTTGAATTCTATAAATCCGAAATAGTGGACAAGGACGAAAGGGTTAATAGGAGTATCCAAAGAGTGACTAATGGGAAATGACATTAAAATTAACGCATCATGAATCAAAATGCTCAACCAGCATGTAAACATTAGATGATTGTCTAAGATCATCAAATTACCTTTAATTTAGGAAATTAAGTTATAGGATTATTGAGACAATTTTTCTTACACAACCGACCAAGCTAATTTATTAGAGTGCAAATGATGTGGATTCATAAATATAGTTAAGCAATAGTTTGATTTAATAGTAGTATGTAACTATAGAGAACTTGGTCATTTTACAACATGTGAATGGAGAAAATCTGTGATGAAAGAACTCTACCTCTTATTGGGTTAATATTAGCTTGACTCCAGTAAAATAGAAGATCCAAGATCCAAAAAACAAAGAGAGAGAACCTGGTAATTTTACAGGATGTAATCAACCGATTTCAGATTGAATCAAGGCCATAATGATCTTTTATTCTTTGTCAAAGGTCTGTTGTCATTCGGTAAGCAAATATCTAGTTTAGATGATAGAGTTTTAAGCATGGGTTTGGAGATACAGGTCTACAATGTACTTAGAAGGCCTTTTTCAATTCTTTTTGTGTCTGTCTGAATTTTCAACTTCATTCCTGGTGCTAATCCAAGGTTTGCTAAAGCATTTGTTTTGAGCCTTCTTTTAGCCCAACTGTAAGCTTCATTTCCCTTTGGTCTCAAGCAACTTAAAAACGATTGCTCTTCTCCACAGAAACACAACTACTGATAAGCCCCAAATGAGGCTTTCTTGCCTTGAGCTGACTCGCCTTTTGTTAGTGCGTGAAAGTTGACAATCATGTCAAAAACTGTTCTCTCACATTGCATGATCAGATACTAATCCCTAAGTAGGATCCTTGCAATCAGTTATTACTAGACCTAATAAAAATTCATCCCATCTGATAATCTCATCTGAAATCACCAGAAAAAATTAATCATAGATGAGATTTGAGGACCTAAGTCTGTTTTTGTTAAACAAGTTAGGGTTAACTAAGGCTCACCATTTTGGGTTAGTTTGATTTTTCAATTTGATTTTTTTATACAAAAATTCGTTTACCCTATATGTGCGTCGACTTTTGTATTTTAATGAGCATATGTAACTTTGCAAAAATCTGACTTTAAAAGAGTAAGATTCATATGCTTCTACCATCTTTTAAAATTTTTTTCGGTCTCTCTTGCCTATCCATCACTGTAATCCATTGAGGCATATCATCACCAATAGTATTTCCTATCTATTTTCTGTGACAAACTACCATCCCATCAATACTCTAGTTTATGTGTTGGGCGAAAAGAAGTTATACATGATTGACAATCCTCTCAGATGAACAATACCTGCGTGCATCATCAACTATACTGCACCAAAAATTTGGTCATATGTTTATGCAATTCTCTTTTCATTCTCTTTTTTTCAGTTCTTAATTATTTCTTTGTTGAAAAAATATGATCCAAAAAGTTAATGAGTCATAAGCTCATGTGGATCTGAATCTCAAAAGAGTTTAGATATTAAAGTTTAAAGTTTCGTAACTAAATCCCTTTTTTAATTTAAAAAATTATATTAATGTTTACAATATTTGTCGGACAAAAAGACATAAAAAATGCTTCTAACTTTTTGTGTTTGTCTTGAACCCAAAAACTATAGGATAACTTTTGAATATAAAGTTAAAATATGATCAACCTATATTTAAGCCGCCCGCTCAAGTTAACAGGTCCAATTATGACTATGCAGTTTTTCTGCCCTTTTTTTGTGGATTAGAACTTACTCGTAGAAAGCACATCCAAAGCTAGGATAGCTAGTAATCTAACGCCCAGCTTTGGACTTTGTTCAACAAAATTAACTGTTTAGATAATTGATAGCTATTCAGATAGTAAATAGCTATTTAAATAGGATGTTTTAATTTGGCTATTTAGGAGGCTAACCAAAGCACATGTGTTCAATAAAATTGGTTATTAAATTACCTTAACTAAATTCAAAAATGACGTGAGCATCATGATCCTGGCACTATTATTATTACTATCATTGGACGGTAAGAATTTTCTCACCTCAACGGCCTCCCCTCCCCACCTCCCACCCCACCAAAAAAAGAAAAAAGAAAAAACTGCACTCATCTATGGTGTGTTTGGTAGGAGGAAAAATTATTTTTCCGGAAAATTATTTTCCATGGAAAATGATTTCCTAAGGAAAATAATTTTCCACCTACATTTTCTGCTGTTTGGTAGAATGGAAAATCATTTTTCCGGAAAATCATTTTCTGCTATTTGGTAGAATGAAAAACTATTTTCCAATACCATAATTCTCAAGTGTTTGATACTAATATGCTAAGCTAACAGATAAACGGTCAATTTAATCATCAAGTAGTACTTACAAAGTCATCAAACAGTCACAAAGTCATAATTCTCAACTGTTTGTTCTTCTTACCCAAAAAAGGGGAGAGCAAAAAAAAAGAGAGAGAGAAATATCACTTCATTCAATTGTTCTCCTTGAATTTTTCAAGCCAAATTCTTCTCACTTTGTCGCTCTTCGCTAGAAAGCCCTTTGCAAGGTTTTCACGCTCTATGAGGTAATCGAAAGCACTGCCCAAAAAGTCCTCTTCAAACCATTCGATTTTCATCACTTCTTGATAAAGAAGGTCGACGTCGAGCTTGGATTTAGATCTGCCATTTGGGTGGAGATATTTTGAAATTCCAAATCGTCGTCACGGGTTCTCTTTCGACTTTTTCTTGATTCTAATGGCACACTTGAAGTCGATTTTAAAAGCTCTCGAACACAGCGGCGAGAGTGCTTCAATCGGCTTCCAACAATGGCGAGAGCCAAAACTTCCAAATTCAAGAGAAGGAGTAAGGCTTTCGAACGTTGCTGAAGCTTTCCTGAAATCGAACAGAAGTTATAGAAGCAGAGTTGTTTTCGAGCCCCAGGAAAATGATTTTACGGCCATTTTCACGGAAAAATATTTTCCTTCTCAGGAGGTAAAATCATTTTCCCCTGAAAATGATTTTCCCCTCCGCTTTTTACCAAACAACGTAAAATAGGAAAATTATTTTCCGGGAAAATGATTTTACCCCCTACCAAATACACCCCTAGTGTTGTAACGAGGGAAATGTAACTTTAAAACAAAAACCAAGGAACTGTGATTACATTGAGATCGATAAAGCATTGCACAAAGTAACCATAATGCCAAGTAGAATACTCATCGGTTCAGTAAAATTAGCTACTTTGGTAGCGGATAGCGACTCAGGTAGTGAATAGTGGTTCAGATAACGGATAGCGTTTCTAATTTAACTGTTAGCAGATAGCTGGTTAGATTAGCAGTTGAAACTAATGTGTTCAGTAAATTTAGTTGTTATGCTAGCTGATAAAAATAAATTGACATAAAAGGATATAAATAACTTCTAAAGGTAAAATTTTTAAAGGATATTTTTTTGCTAAAAAATATGAAAAGTTATTTTTAAATGTCAAACGTTAATACTATTAACTTTTCAGAAACACTACTTAAAACAGTAAATGCTACTTAAAATGCTGATCAAAACACTAATTTATCAAACACTAAAAATTAACTAATTAATGTATTGACCTGGTCAAAACACAAAGTGCTACCCAAAACGCTATTGCTGAACACAGCAAGACGTTAATAATGGGCATTTTAGGCATGTAAACTTTGAAACGCTAACTCCAGCACTCAGACTTAAGTAATGTAACGTTTGTGAAAAGCCGATAGAAATACTATTTGTTAGTACAATATCCTAGCATACAGAATAGTTAACTTTTGAAAAATTAGCATTTTGACTTAACCAAAATGTGGCAGAAATAGCATAGTTAGGATACAATATTCAATTGGATATGATTCGATATTAAGGAGAAGTAGGAAATAGAGTAAGATGGCACACAATATTACGTGGAAAACCCTCTAATGTGGAGGTATAAGCCACGGACGACACGAAGAGCTTAATCCACTATTAAAATGGGTCAGTACAAAGTAGAGACCTGGATCGGGTTCGCCGAGATCTAAATCCAGATCCATTTTTTACACCTGTATCCAGATCCGATCCAAATTTGCAGGGTCTATAAAATTTGGATCCAGACCCAAATCCTCTGGATCTAAAGGGTCTATCCTTAACGGATCCTGTTACTTTGAGTTGCTTTTTTTCCATTTCTTATATTTCTCGACAAAACAAAATTGCATACATAAAATTTTGTCATATAATTGGATTCTCTACCATAATATATAGAAAAATACTGAATTATTGAAATGAATAATATACTATCAGTTTTATCGTTGTGATATTGTATAGTAAACTAATTTTATTAGCTATTATAGGATAAGTCATGCAATTTGAGGTATTCAGATATTGGTTAGGCATTGAACTTAGGGAGTCCCACATGCTTTCGATTCTGATAGGAAAATTGCATAAGTCATCCCATTACAAAAATGTGTAGGTATGAGTAACCATAACAAAATGGAACAAATATTAAATTCCATTTAGAATTTTAGATATTGGTTTGTTCCTGATTAGGGTTTGAGGTTTCATCCTCTATCACCCAGGTCTGTTAGAGATATGGTGGAAGAATATGTGGCTAAGGATGTAGAACCGGAACATAGCTCTGATAAAACTACCTGGGAGTCTGAATAGAAGCGCCGGAAAATGGACAAAAGTGTTGGAAAATAGCCGATCTATGAAGGGGTAGCGCCGAGATGAGGGTAGCGTAGCTAGCTCTGGCGAGATCATGACAAACAAGACCGAAGGGTCACCGGGAAGAGGGAGGAGGCCGACGTGAAGGCCCTGGACTCCGGAGAACAAGGATCGGAGGAGATCGGGTAGAGACGTAGAGTGGTGGATGCTGGAGGAGATGAGGTCACAAGAGTAGAAGAGTGAGGAAGAGAGGCGCGACTGAGAGGAGTGGGAAATGAGAAATCTGAGACCAAGACTGAAAACCCTAACACCTCTGCTATACAAAGAGTAAAAAAAAATAAGCGAGTCTATATACGGGTCTAGGGTTGGGTCTAGGTCTCAAAGTCTCATGTCCAGATCCAGATCCGACCCAGGCCCAATTAGGACCTGAATCCTCTAAAAATCCAATGGGTTCAAATTTTTTGGATCCAGATCCTTAAAAATAGATCGAGCCTGATGGATTTGGATCAGGTTCAGGATCTACTGCCATCCCTAGTACAAAGGGATACAAAATATGTTTAATACTCTCTAATAACACCCAAAACACCCTCAAATAGAATTAATAAGTTATCAACCCACTTATTTTTGGTACACCAGATATTGTATAAAAATACAATACACACACTATGATTCACTTTTGCTCTCTTTAGCTACTGCTGAGGCCATCCGTTTTATAGAGGGGAAATGAAGCTTTGAATTAATTGGAGAGATTTTACAGCTTCGTTCACCGTCCTATGTATGACATACCTAGCACAAAGAAAAGCCTTGATTGTTGGAAAACTATAATTTAAAATTAAAATTTTTTAAGTTGGAGGTTCATGATTGACAAAGAGAAATTCTTTGTTTTATTTTATTTATTTTGTTTTAACTTTTAACTTATGTGGAGGTTTATTTTCTAAAGTCATGAGAGCATATTTCTATTCTTTGAAGTTTACTATGTTTGGATGGATTTGTTTTGTGTATATTGACTATAGTAAAAGTAGCTAATTGACTCATAAATGGTGGGTTCTCATCCACCAATTTTGGAGATTTTTGTGGGATGCGGAGAAATGGGACACTGGCTAGTATAGTGTCTTTCACTATAAATAAGCTGGTCATTCTAAGGTTTTTACACCAGAAAAAAAACCGAAAAGCATCTCAAAAGCTTTAATTCTACTGCTCTATCTTTGAATATGAAAAAGTCTCTTCGTGATTTCCTCTACATTAATAACTATTAATCAGTTTTATTTACTGATTTAGTATTCTTGTTTAGAAAAATTCTTATTACTTTATTAAAAATTTCATACACAAATTTATTTTCCTTTGAGCATTGAGTTGAAACTTGGTTCGAGGTTTGGATCGCTACATTCTAGAAGAATCAACGGGTTGTCGAATCTTGGGAGAGGACTGTGATTTGACCGATTGACAAACTAAGTGGGTAAGGCAAGCCATAAACTGTCAAACCTACACCGATAATGCAAGATGGCCTGTTGCCATATCAAAGACTACCTAAACCCTCTTTCAAAAGTCATGGGCAAGTCTAATTGCTTTAACCACTTATTTTTATAGGTTAACTCAATTAGACCATGAGATTAGCAATCCTTAGACCTAATTAGGATCCAGACTATTTTCATTTCCAAATCCTGACTATTCACTCTCCCACACTAGCTAGTTGACTTCATCTTTTTTCTCTATAGGTCATTTGTCTGAAAATAAGGATGAAAGCACTTTTAAGAATTTCATCGAATACTTGATGGGCATGAGAGGAAACTCTAAATTAAAAGCATAAATAAGGTGCCGTTAGGCCTATTACAAAGACTAATTAGTCATCAAAAGGATAATCAAAATTCAAACTAACAAAAGCTAGCTATTAATCATCATAAACACAACAAAACCCATAATAAACTAATCTGCTGACTAAACTAACAAGCATAAAATAAAGAAATAAACCTAATCTCTACACAAAATTTAAAAAAAAAAAGCAATTAAGCTAAACGTAATGTGGACAAATATGATCCTATAAGAGAAACAAAAGTAAAACATGAAATAAAAAGAAATAGAGGGAGAAAAAGACTAAATCTTGATAGCCTCAATAAACTTGAAAATGCCCCCCAAAGCTGCGCAAAAACTCTTCTTTAATAGTAGTTGAACCAACAAGGAGGCATAGGAGTTGGAGTGATAACAATGACTGTGACGGATTTGGACTATTTTTTGCTAGGTGGCCTTGAGCAGCTGTGGCCACCTCTTGGTTTTTACTTGGAAACGCCTAAAGTTGCAAGTTTGGCAACGGGGGCAGGGATCACTACCCACACTCGTAGGGGTTGCCCAGAAGAGTGGGTATCATCACTAGCATGCATGAGCTCCTATGCTTCCTAAATCTTTGCTTCTTTCTTTGCCTTTTTTAACATATTAAACCAACAAGTCAAAGAGTCTTCAATACACTCTCAATAACCTCTCAAACTTGGCCACGATGAGGCCAAGTCAACAATTCGGCAATGACGACCTCTCCAATTTAGTTAAAAGGAAGCTAAGCTAGAGAGTCTTCAATTCAGCCTCAACGACTCACCAATTTGGCCATGATAGCACTGAGTCTAAGAGTCATCAATTCTACCGAGGCGGCTTCTCCATTTCATCCATGACGAAACTGAGTAGGCGAATCGCCAATTCGGCCTCAACAACAGCTCTAATTCAATCGCGATGAAGCTAAGTTAGAGAGTCTTTAATTTGGCGTCAACGACCTCTCCAACTCAGCAACAACAAAGCTAAGTCAGAGAGTCTTCAATTTAGCTGCGACGACGTCTATAATTCACGCATGATGAAGACAAGCCAGAGAGTGATCAATTTGACCACAACAATCTCTCCAATTCAGCCAATGACATTGCCAAGTTAGAGAGTCTTCAATTTGGCCATAAGGACCTCTCCAATTCGATTATGACAACACAGAGTCAAAGAGTTATTAATTTGGCTGTGACAACCTCTCCAATTCAGCCGTGACAAAGACAAGTTGAACAGTCTCCAATTCAGGCTCAAAGAATTCTCTAACTTTGCCACAACAATGACAAGTCGAAGAGATGACCTTCTCTAATCGGCCACAAAGACGTCTCCAAATTAACTACAAACACCTAAAAATAGTAAATTGTCTCTACCTTTTTTCTCCTCTCTTTTTGTAACATTAAACTCTCTCTACCCTTCTTCTCCCCTTTTGGTACATCTCTTCTTGAGACTGACTTGAATGCTGAAAGGGCCTACCTCGGGATAAGCACTCAAAGTCGACCTCGTACAGGCCATCAGGAAGAGACAAGCCAGCTCTACCAGCTAGGCGGCACATCAACCAAACGTAAGTCCGAATTTCTCTTCGCTCACTCAACTTTAGCTCGAAAGAGATTGATTTAGTACCTTGGGTCTTTGTCAGATAATTAGTGACATTCCTTCTTAAATTTATCCATTGCGTGATGACTTTGCTCACATGATGCAGTTTCACTATCAATATCAATGGTTCTAACCGTGGCTCCTTTAGGTCGGGGAATAACCAAAGATTGGGTGACCCACTCCCACCCTTGATCTTTGTGTTAGTCACAGGCTACCTTTCAAGGACATTATCGTTCATGGCAGCATAGTCTTTTGAGATTCATAAGACTAATAAACTTATGTTGTGTGATGACCTGATGATATTCTGCAAAGCACATGCCCCCCACCACTCAGTTTATTATGTAAGGGTTCATCACTTCTCTACCGTTACTTGTTTGAAAAGCAATCACCATAGGTCGAACATTTGTTGCAAGTTCTTTGAATAGAAAATGGAAGAGATATTACATGAAATCGAATTCACACTATAAGTGTTACCTGTTAGGTATTTGGTTTAGATCTCAACCCTAAAAGATGGTCTAAGTCTAATTATGATGCCTTCATAGACAAAATCACCAGAAGGATCAGATGTTGGACGTCTACAACACTATCATTTGCAAGAAGATTGCAACTAATTAACTCTATCTTGTTTTCTATTCATACCTATTGGACATCATTGTTTGTTCTCTCCAAGGTGGTGACCAAAAATATTGAAAGCATTTATAGGAATTATCTCTGTAGTCAATCTATGGATTGCAATAAAATCCCACCTCCTACTTGGGGTGATCTATCCACCCAAGTCCGCAGGGGGGTTAGGAGTCAAGATCTATAGTTTTTGGAATCAAGAAGCCATTGCAAAGCACTTATGGTTTCTTACAATTGAGAAGAAATCTCTTTGGGCCAATTGGATCCACGAAGTCTATCTAAAGAAGTATGACATTTGGCATGTTTAGAAAAAGCAGAACACTTCTTTGTAGTGCAAAAGTCTAATCAAAACAAAAGACAAATTTGCTGCAGGATGCTGGGGAAACCACTAGATTAACAATCCTTCTAGCACTTAATTTCAAATGGGCATAGATGATTAATGGGACACATGAAGTGAGTCCCCTAGACACGCATTCTATTTTTGGAGGGTAAGTCTTGATAGATTGCCTACAAGGGATAGATTAATGAAGATGAGGATTAACATTAAAAATACACTTTACATCCAATATGTTCTTCAGAATCTTTTATTTGAATATTAGTGCTTGGGTCTACCATATGCAAGATATCAGCAAACTTCTGAAAAGATGGAAAAACTGTAAAAATTAGACAGCAAGTACTTTTCTCATACATTACTGCCATTGCATATGGGGCTTGGCAAGAACGCAATTAGTGAGAATTTAGACAGGAGCAACACATTCCTCAAATAGTTTTTTAAGAATGTAGATGTACAGTTAATAGTAGGCTCTCCCTTTTGATAGGACATCATAAAAAGGATAAAACCGAAGTAGTTCTGCGTCTCTGTCTCCATTGAAGGCTTGAGTCCCTTCAAGGCTTATAAATGATTCATTATTTCATGTTGGTAACAAAATTCCTTTTTGTTATCAAGAAAAAAAGGTACTTGGTATTGAGTAACATGTTTTTACTTACATACATGGATGTTTACTATATTGTTACTGTATGAATGAATTGATCTTTGTCAACAAAGTTTAATTATATTACTATGAGAAAAATAATATTTGCTTTGTCAAGAACATTTTGGGATGAATTAAGTTTATTCAAAAATGGAATATATGTTTAGAAGTAAACTTATACTGTTGGCTCCTTCAAAAAACAAAACTAGTGTCATGATGATATATGTACAATTCACTAAGAAAGAATATTTATAACGTACACAGAATTTGATACGGTGATTCAATTTTGAAATTAAAGAGTAATTATTTACAATGTCCCTAAAAACTAGATGATGAGTGAAGATTCAGATCACCCTAGAGGGAGTTGAATAGGATGATTATAGAAATAAAATTAAAACAGAAATAAAATGCAGAAATTAAATAAAGACAATGTCCAAGGATATTTTAACGAGGTTGGGCCTCAATTAAGCTTAAGTCTCCACCTAGAGTATCCAACTCTGGGATTCAACACTCTACTTTTTTTATTAAGATAAACTCTCAAGAATCTCTCAGAGTCACCTCACTCTAGAGATCCCAATCACTTAAACCAACCTTTTGGTTTAAGATTGGGGGAAGTTGACCTCACAAACTCCAAGTTCACTCCTTAATATTTTTTCACACCTCAATTCTTTGATGTCAAAAGAAAGCTTAGTATAATAACTCAATGTGTATTCTCAATGCTTTTCGTCACTTTCTTGGATGCTTTACTCTTGCACTTGTGATCTCTATTTATAAGCTTGCTAGTCGTGCCCTCAATCAACCAAGAAGGAAGTTTATGCCCAAAATATCTTGAAATCTGATTTCAGGCCCTTGAAATATAATCTCCATATTCTGATTTGATTTTCTTGTGAGCTGAATATTTTGATTTGATCTTCTCTGCAAATAAGCCACGTTGGATATGCTGCACATGATATTTTTCTTACACACGATGTTAGCAATCTCTTAAAATGAGTAGCAAGAGACTTCGAATATCACTTTGATATTATTTTGCAAATTAAAATTGTATCTCATTTAGTGGAATATATAAGTTAACTCAGTAAGATCAAATCATATAAGATTGAAGCAAGGCAATATTATCTTTAAGTGATCTTATACAATTCTCAAATTTGAAATTCAAATTTGAATAGGATAGAGCATATTTTCAAATCAAATAAAATCTTTAGATATTAGATGATACCCACATATTTTTCTACCCATATACAAATATTAGGATAGACAACTTAATTCAATCAAATCCGTTGATATTACTTACTTAGATTATATGGACAAATATCCATGGGAACTCAATATTCTATCATATCACTTTCATTAATGATCCATCAAAGCTTTTCGTCCAAGACTTAAACTGTTCAAGTGCTAAGCCTATGTATTAATCAAGCATGTAACCAATTTGATGAATTGGACCAATAAGAACGTTATATATGAAATTGACAAATAATATGAATATTCAATAAATGACTATTTCATATATAATTATTATCTACATTGTTGGTTATCATCAAAATCATTATGTGACTCCTAGAGTCAACAATGAGGTTTATGAATTAAGAGTATTATGTTTCTTAGTTCTACTTTTTTCTATAGGTGAATATATGTAGACAACACAAAATCTTAGCAGGTTGTTTATATATTTAAAGTATCTCAATATAGCTTAGAATATATTTTTTTAAATTAAAGTATAAGTTCATGTACTGAATTACAAACTAGAAAAATATTAGGGGAAATATGTTGTTTTTTGTTATATGAAAGGCTCATATAAACTTATCATTGTGATAAAGATCATATTGACAATGAATATAACATTTGGTAACCTTTGCCCTATTTTTATTATTAGTGATACTAACGTGATAATGTTTTTATTTTGATTATGTTTTTATTTTTAAATATGGTAAGGAGCTATCGTGAATTTTTTTACATATTTTTACAAAGGTTTATGATATTATAATGCTTTATTTCAATGTTTAATACAATGTCTATAGTCATTTGTTTCATGGGATAATGATGTGAATTTTATGATTAGTTTTAGAATTCTTTTTTACTTGCAAGTGCACAAGGTTAATTATAGACTAACAAGTATAGAGTGCCGATCCCATGAGAAAAAATAGTGATTTTAAATTTTAACTTTTTCAATTATAGAGAATAAGCCAATTGGGGAGCTCAATTATCAATATGAATTAAAGGAGTAAAAGAAAAGTAAATGTGTCAAGTAGAGAGAAATCAGATTAGGAAATGATCTAGGACTTTAGATTTCACCATTGATGTAAATATTGAATTACTAATTCAAATGGGATTCAATTTGTCTCTTATTCAACCTAAGCAACAAGCATGAGGTCATAAGTTAAAAAGATGATTTTAATTATCAACTGAGATCATTTATCTAACGGTTTAGCATGAATCATTCTTTTAGACATAAGTTGTCTAATTTCTAGTATAAATTATTCAATTTTAACAATTATAAATTAAAAACCCAATTGCATAAAATCATATTAGCCTACAAGGTCTAATATTCATTTGAGATTGCAAATTAAACTATTGTAATCAACATGAATAAACAATAATATTAAGATGCATAAATTGGTTAAGTTCAAGTACAAACTCAAAATTATGCTATTATAGAGACAAAAATAACCCCATAAGCGATTAGCAAAATAATACTATTATCAAGGATCCATTCTAATTCTAAAAATCAGTAGTTTAGCCGGCCATAGTTAGTGAAAAGACTATTGAAGTTGGTATATTTCATTTTCTATGACCAAACTTTTATACTCAATTATGCAAATGATATAATCAAGCACAATCTCTTAAATTTAACTGATAAATGAGATGAGAAGAGAAGAGAAGAGAAAAATAGCTAACAAAACTTATTTTCTTCTAAACCCCTCAACCTAAATGATTTCGTCTTACAAAAGACTTTTTTCTCTCTAGAAAAAAAATAGAAGATAGGGGATAGAAGAATGCTTAGATGCTTGAGTGCGTGAATAGATGAATGCATTTTTTTCGCAACCTTGACCCATTTTTATAGTAGAAATCCAACCCCTTAGCTCACATGGAAAATGGGAGCACTTTGAGAGGTTGGGGCTAATGTTGAGCTAGGCCGGCGGGCTGTGGACGAACAGGCCCACACGTGGGAGTCTGAGAGGGTGAGTGAGGAAGAGAGAGGGGCTGGGGAGCACGGCTAGGCCGCGGGCCAGCCCAGATGGGAGAGAGAGCACGATGAGAAAGAAGAAGGCTAAGGGGTAGAGCAGGCCCAAGTAGAGAAAAGGCGGCTCGTGGAGATCAGAATGGAAGGCTGAGCGTGAGAAAGAGAGAAATGCAGTGCTGGTAAGGCTTCTGTCTGGTGCCTTGGGCAGCGGGTCTGACCCATTTCGAGCTGGACTTTTTCCTTTTTTTTCCCCTTAGTTTACTACTGGGCTTTTGAGCATATACACTTGGGAACTTGGACAGAACCGATTCGATCTAATCAATTTCGTGCTCAAATTTATTTATTTTATTTCCACATGAAAATCATACATAATATGCATTATTTATTCATAAAAATATATTTCAAAGACTTAAAAGTAGGTAAAATGAAAAATAAAATTACATATAAAATATGAATTATTAGATAAGTAAATCTCTTCATATCATTAACTAGTAAAAGAGACTCAAGATTTTTGAAGTGCCATTTATATATTTAGCAAATTATAAGTATAAATAGAGTATATAAAATAATATACAAGTTACAAAAAGAGAGTTTTGTATAATTGACAAAGCGAAGCGTCGTATTAAAACTAATGACCTTCCAAATGTTTGAAAGTGAGAGGGAGATTAAGGCAAAGAGCAATGGTTCTAAGGAGATAGAAATAGTTAATGAATCTATTATCCATAATGATGTCCTATTAAAGAAGCTTGGGCTTAGACCTAATTTTCACTAGCTCCTTCGTGCTAATTCAAGTTTACAAAATGGTCTAAAACTTGGATTTGTGTGTCCTAATGAAATAGATGTGATAGCTAGTGAAGTCATTAGTAATGAGGATGTGCAAGAGGAAATTAAGTTTTGGCCAAATGTTTTAGTTGGACATCTTGGGAGGTTTTCTTCTTATTTGACTAATGGTCAAAACTCCAGGGTTTAATTCTAGAAGCATGTGTCTAAGCCCAGCATCTATATGTACAAGAATAGCTAGATTATTATTCTAGTTTGAGCTCCCAAGGGTGCGCATAAATTTTTAAAAGAAGGAACCGAGACCTTGGATATAAGAGCTTTGATTATTAAAAAGTGGTTTGTTAGCTTTAGTTTTGCTAAGGAAGAACTGACTACAGTATGCCTCTTTTGATCCATCTATTGGATTTATGTTTACGTGCTTGGTCGATTAATATTTTGAGTAAGATCGTAAGCCTAGTTTGCATTCCCTTATATGCTAACTAATAGATCTCATAGAAGAAAAAGATATCATATGCCCGTGTGCTTATTGAGGTTTATTTAAGGACATACCTACCTCATGAAGTCTCTATAAATTTGCCAAATGGGAGGCATTATATATACAATCTATTTGGTATGAATATGTGTCGTGCTGTTGCCATAGATGTGAAGGCTTAGGACCTAAAGCTAAGGAATGCAAAAGGCCAAGCAGCAGTTGGATGTGGAAGGATAAGACTCCTGCTAATTAATGGGGACAATTCCTCTAATGAGAGAGTTTACTTTATTGAAGATGTTACAGTTTAGATTATAATGGAAAGAAACTCTCCATCTCAATCTAACAATTTTTTAGAAGAAGATAATCAACTCTAACCTAGTCATATTACAACTAGTGGAAAGGACCATAGTGACTCTAAATCTCACAAATCTATTAATAGCTCTGGTTTTAAGGTCGTAGGGAGGATTATCAATCATTGCCGTTTTCAGAAAGGTTCTCAATCAAGAGGTATTTTCTTGAGAGATTCCTTTCATGCTTTAAAGAATGCTAGAAGCTACTCAAGTAGTTTTAAGTGGAAGTAAGAGGAGAGATACTTCATAGAGTATAGGTAGAAAATTATTTGCTCCTAAACAATCATATCAAGATCTTTGGATGGAATGGGCGGTACATGAATGACCTACTAAGCAGACGGAGATTAGTTCTATATTTTAGAATAATAAAGTAGTTTTTGTTGGCCTTCTGAAGAACTACGTTACCTGGACTCGGCTGAGCAGGGTGCCGTACCTGTGTTGACACGATCAAACACGGAGCCGGATACGGGATATGGGTCAGTTTTAGGTGCTAATTTGTCATATTTTACGTGCCTTGTTGAGTTCGTGAGTATACAACCACAAGAGGGGAGTGAATTGTGATGTCTGATTTTCACATTGTAAATAACAAACACCCTCACAGAGGTTGTTCTCAAATGACAAACATCCTGATAGCTTGTTTGCACGGGGTGTTCTCAAATATTGCAGATGCGAAAATCACCAAGATAAATGCGGAAAATAAAGCACACATAATTTTTACGTGGAAAACACCTCTAGCCCAACTGAGGTGTGAAAAACCACGACCTACCTCGTGTAGGATTTAACCACTTTCACTAACGGGCTTCACACGTTACAAATGTAACACACCTTGTTACAACTTGCAACCACGTAACCTTCTTCCCAAAGACAGGTTACACCACGTCCAACCTTCGCAAGATTAGACACGTCCAAGTCCACACGACTAGGACACACTCACTCACTTTTCTGATCCAAGATCAGGGTTACAAACACCTTACAGGGGGTGCTTCTCACTAAGCAGATGTAAGGTACAATGAAGATCCTATTATGCCAATGGTTTGAAAACTCAAATCAAACACAGCTTGTCACGGTTTTGCTTTTCAGAATGAAGCTCAAGAATTTTAATGTGAAAACCGAGTTTCCTGATTTTTTCCAGATTTTTCAGAAAGCTGTGTTGCTTCTCTTTTTCAGTCTGAGTTTTTTCTATCTGCTTCTTGGCCTTTTTATGGGAGAGAAAAGCTGCGGTTTTTAAACACAAGGTCCAACAGTCAAAAACCAAAGAATCAGCTAAGTATGGAAAATGATTTGCAAACAAAATATATTCTCCAACGGCTAATGATGAATTTATCCCAAAATATAAGGGATTTTGTTATCTTAAAAGATAACCCTTATCTTCCCATAGCCGTGAAGAGGTTTAAAGAGATTTTCAGCTTTTACCAAATCCGAAAATATAGTCATAGGAATCTTTTGATTTGGCAAATCTCCCAAACCTATTTTCGCAAATCTCCATAATATTTTCAAGAACTATCCTCTCCAGAAAAATAGCAATTTTGAAATTCAAAGAAAGTATTCTGGAGATCTTGGCCAACCAAAATAAATTTTCAAAAATAATCGGGTATGGCCACTGCAGTTCAGAAACACCCTAGGCACCCTGTTTGCAGGGTTGTTCGCAACTGGTGTTCTGAAGTACTTTAGCGCAAATACCGATTCAAGAGGTGTTTAAAATGATGTTTTCAATATTGGCATATTAACAAGAGTCTAATTAAATAAAACCTATATACCCAAGACTTCTTGTTTTGAACCAGTCATCTTGTCCGAGATTTGTAGAGCTGCTGTGAACACCAAGGCCACCTTGTTTGCTGGGGTTGTTCTTTGCATTGCTAGAGTTCAGGAACACGCTTTACAATCAACTGTCGAGATGGTGTTCTTGACTTAATATGGAATCACCAAGTAAAACCTGTCTAGAAGACTTGTTCTCACATGTAGCAAACCAGTTAATACAATAAAGATCACAAACACCAGTTAGGCCTGTTTGGAGATCGTGTTCGGAGCAACATTACTTGGACAAATTTTTACACTTGGATTTGTTATCATCAAAACTAAATATAATCAACAAATTCCCCCTTTTTGATGATGACAAACCAAGTGACCATATTGACAAAATTTAAACGCGCTTAACAACGTTTAATGCTGATAGGGATCTGCTGATAGGGATCCTCTAGGTGCTAGGTCATATCTGGGATCCTCTAGGTGCTAGGTCATATCTGTCCATATGGTCTTATTCCCCCTTTTGGCATCATTAAAAAGCATAAGCAACAGTAGTAATGCAAGAAAAGCAATATAGAGCATAAGGTGCAAGTAGCATTAATAAAGGGATATTGCATTAAAAACATTACAATGCCAAAAAAACTGAGATGAGAGGAAACAAGAGAACAGCCTAGAGAATCAGGGAGCAGGGGGTGGTTTCGTTTGCAGAGGAGGGATGCTAGGGGCAAGAGTGGAGAGAAGTGCAAGCAAATCTTCATGGCGTTTGGCCGAGAGAGCTCGTTCCTCAGCAAGAGCAGCCTTGACAGCTGAGAGCTCATCCTTGAGGCGAGCATTGTCCTCAAGAACAGCCTCAACCTTGACGGAAGGTTGCCCAGAAACAGGTGGTCGAGGTGGTCGACGACCCTGTTTGGAGACTGACCCTTCGCCAACCTCATAGCCACACCCTAGCAGAGTGTCAATCCCAATCTCATCAATGATTTGGGCCACCACTCTTCGTGTGAGCACTATCCCAAAGTGCTCAAGCACCCTTGTCAACAGAAACCCATAGCCAAGATCATGTGCCCGGGTGGTGTTCGCAATTCGCTCTATGTGGCGAATCATGATTGCAGGGAGGTTTACTGGTTCCTCCCGATCCAGTAGGTCCACCAGACATTGATCGAAGGCATCTGCTGAGTTTCGCCCTTGACCTCGCGGTATTATGTTCTTGATGGTGAACATAAATAGTAGTTGGTGCAGGGAGGTCATTTCACCCTTCTTAACCGAGAGGGGTGTTCTCAGGCCCTGTTTTTGACTAAGGCGTTTGGACACCTCTAAGAGCCTGGCTGTTTCCAGGGCAGTTTTGTCGTCCCTCACATACACAGCAAATCCACGAGAATGGATGCCCAGAATATCACCAAGGGTGGCTGCATCAAAGGAGAAATGGCACTCATTGACAGCACTTGTCACCACCCCATTTGTGACAGAGCAGTTGGCATAGAACTCAGCCAACTCAGGCACAGAACACCCTTGCTGGGTGTTTGCAAACAACTCAAGCCAGCCTTGGGCTCGAAGCTTGTTCAAGAACACCCCCAGATCCTGTTCCTCGAAAAAGCTTACATTTACTACCTTCCCCCTGACGACATTGCGCTTCAGCAACTGCACATGTTTGTCAGACATAGGAGAGGGAGTGAACTGCTTTGGGCGTTTAAGGACAGGAACAGAGGTGGTAGTTTCTGGTAGGGGGGCTGTTCTGGGCTTTCGCTTGAGGGGTGTTTTGGCAGGAGAGGGCTTCACAGCAGGTTTATTGGTTGGTTTTGGAGGAGATTGTTCTTCAGAGGACTCGGAAAACACCGGTGTCCCCTGTTTGAAGGTGGTGTTCTCAGAGTCAGAACTCGAGAACCCTTCAGAAGAAGAAGAAATCTCCTCGATGATAGGAGCATTAACATCTTGTGCCTTGGGAAGGAAAGAAAACACACCGAGCAACCAAGGGGCGTACCTGTTCTCTGTATTATGCCTGTTCTTTGCCGTCTGATCTGATTCGACTGAATGGCATTAAGACGGCTCCAGTACATCCCCTTATGCTGTACTAAGTAGATAAGAGACAAAAAAAATGCACGCAATTCGGGTGTATGCAATCACATCCGTTATTAATAAAATTTGCAAACAGGGGGAGAGAACAGGGTGTAAAGGTTGATCTTACCAAACCCAGTTCATGTTCTGGAAACAGGTATCTCAGGGTGTTCTCACCAACCCTAGTTCCAGTCTATTTCTTTCAAAATGATCTCTAGCGAGTGCCTTAGTGAATATATCAGCAATTTGATTTTCCGTTGAGCAAAAATTCATAGAGATTAAACCCTTTTCAACATTATCTCTCAAGAAATGATGTCGAATGTCAATATGCTTTGTTCTTTTATGTTGACATGGATTTTTGGCAATGTTAATTGCACTTGTGTTATCACAAAAAATAGGAATGCATCCAATGTCAACACAAAAGTCCTTAAGCTGTTGCCTTATCCACAACAGTTGAGCACAACATGAAGCTGCTGCAACATATTCAGCTTCTGCTGTGGACATGGCAACTGAATGTTGCTTCTTGGTAGCCCAAGATACCAAACAAGGTCCAAGAAAGTGAGCCATACCTGAGGTACTCTTTCTATCAACTAGGAATCCAGCATAGTCAGCGTCAGCATATCCAACAAGATCAAAATTGCAACCTTTAGGATACCATAAAGCTAAATTGGGTGTATGTTTCAAATACCTTAGTATCCGTTTAACAGCCTTAAGATGAGTTTCCTTAGGATTAGACTGAAACGGGCACATAAACCAACACTAAAAACAATATCAGGTCTACTAGCGGTTAGGTATAAGAGTGACCCAATCATACCCTTATAGAGTTTCTCCTCAACTGAGGGACTCCCATCATCCATAACCAACTTGGTTGAAGGAGAAATAGGAGTGTCTATGGGTTTGGCTGACTCCATCCCAAAACTCTTAAGTAACTCCTTGATATACTTTTGCTGATGGATCATGGTGCCGTTTGGAGTTTGCTTGATTTGTAAGCCTAAGAAAAAATTAAGCTCACCTATCATGCTCATCTCAAACTCACTCCTCATCATATTTGAAAATTCATTGCATAAATCATGATGAGTTGCACCAAATATAATATCATCAACATATATTTGGACAATCAAAAAAATGTTCCCCCTTAGATTTTAGAAACAAGGTATTGTCTACCTTGCCTCTTCTAAAATCATTTTCAAGTAAAAAACTTGACAACCGTTCATACCAGGCTCTTAGAGCTTGTTTTAAACCATAAAGTGCCTTGTCAAGTTTAAAAACATGATTTGGAAAATCACCATTTTCAAAACCAGGGGGTTGTTTGACGTACACCTCTTCTTTAAGGTATCCGTTTAGGAATGCACTTTTAACATCCATTTGATATAGCTTGATTTCCATATGAGCTGCAAAGGCTATTAAGATTCGAATAGCCTCAATTCTAGCAACTGGTGCAAAGGTTTCTTCATAGTCGATCCTTTCTTCTTGATTGTATCCTTGTACAACCAGCCGTGCCTTGTTCCTAGTGACTGTTCCTGACTCATCCAGTTTGTTTCGGAACACCCACTTGGTTCCAATGATTGTTATCTCTGCAGGTTTAGGTACAAGGTGCCATACTTTGTTTCTCTCAAATTGATGAAGCTCTTCTTGCATAGCCGTGATCCAATCTGAATCTGCAAGAGCTTCATTCACACTTTTGGCTCAATGTTAGAAAGAAAAGCATAGAAAGCACAAAAATTCTTTAGTTTAGATCTAGTTTGCTCTCCAGTATTAATATCTGACAAGATTTGATCAAGAGGGTGCGAACTATGGTGCTTCCATAGTCGTGGAGTAAGAGGATCCATAGACCCATGCTCTACTCTAGTCGTAACATAATGCTTACGATCATCTCCCGAGCCTGTTTCTGCACATGTTTGTAAGTCTATTCCTGAAGAACACGGTTCCGAACAGGGTTCAGCGGTGTTTTTCCTTGTTTGGTGTTCACCTTGCCTGCTGTTTTGAGGAACACCTTCAGGAGTTGTTTTCTCCATGGTGTTCTTACCTCGTTTATCTTGGAGCAACACTTCTTTTCGGACAAGACCTAATTCAAGTTCATCTTCCTGTGCATCATTCTCACTCAACACGTTAGATTCATTAAAAAGCACATGCACACTTTCCTCAACACACAAGGTTCTTTTGTTAAAGACTTTGCATGCCTTGCTGTGAGAAGAATAGCAAAGGAATATTGCCTCATCACTCCTAGGGTCAAACTTTCCTAAGGCATCCTTCCCATTATTATGCACAAAACACTTACAACCAAATGTCCTTAGGTGCGTAATATTGGGTTTTCTGCCCTTGAAAAGTTCATAAGGAGTTTTGCTCAAAATGGGTCTGATCATGCATCTATTTATAATGTAACATGAGGTGTTCAATGCTTCTGCCCAAAAATACCTAGGAAGACCACTAGCTATAAGCATTGTTCTGGTCATGTCTTCCAGGGTTCGATTTTTGCGCTCAACCACTCCATTTTGTTGGCGTGTTCTTGGGGCTGAGAAGTTATGATCAACACCATGTTCATTACAATAGTTAATAAAACTTGCATTTTCAAACTCAGTTCCATGATCAGATCTCATGCTAATTAAAGAGTGTCCTACTCTCTTTTCAACCTTTTTGAGAAAGGCAATAAAATTCTCAAAGGTTGCATCTTTGGATGCCAAAAACAAGGTCCAAGTAAATCGAGAGTAATCATCCACTACAACAAGCACATACTTTTTCCCACCTCTACTGGTTACCCTCATGGGACCACACAAATCAATGTGTAATAAGTCTAGAGGTCGAGTAGTGCTTACACATTTTTTCGATTTAAAAGAAGATCTGACTTGTTTGCCTTTTGCACAAGCTTCACATACCTTGTCATCATTAAATTTGATGGAAGGTAGTCCAATAACTAGGTTTTTTGAAACAAGTTTGTTTAACAAGGATAAGCTTGCATGACCTAGTCTCTTGTGCCATAGCATTATATCATCATTTAATGCATTTAAACAAGTCAGATTATTTTGGGAAGAGTGGAAATACAAACTTTATAAACATTTTGACATCGCTTCCCCCTCAACACAACATCTCCTGTGTCGTCATTCACAACTAAGCAACGTGTTTTTGAAAACAGTACTAGGTTGTTCTTGTCACACAGTTGGAACACACTTAGCAAATTGTGCTTTAACCCATCAACTAAGTGCACATTATCAATTGAGTGGGAGAGAGTTTACCAATATTACCTATACCGACAATTGTCCCAGACTTGCCGTTTCCAAATGCTACACTCCCACCATTCAGAGCTATAAGTGAGAGAAAGTTTGATCTTTCACCAGTCATGTGCCGTGAACACCCACTATCAACAAACCACAACCGCCTGTTTCCAAGGGTGTTAGTGGGGTTGTTCGTAAGGTTGTTCTCTCTCACTTCATCCTGCAAAACAAATCACGGGTTAGTTTTGGGAACCCAGATCCACTTGGTCCCATTCTTTTAGACATGTAAACCTCATCTTTTCTAATCCAGATTTGTTTCACATACCTTTCATTCTTTTCATTGGCATGTTTTCTTAAAGGGCAAGTGTATCTATAATGACCCGTTTTGCCACAATGAAAGCAAACAATGTTTTCAGGAAATCCCACATACTTTCTGTGAATTGGGTAGACTGTTCGTTTAGGCTTATACCCAAGTCCCTTTTTGTTTCGACTGTGGTGAGTGTTTAACCAATCAAGGGCTTGTTAGGACTCGTTCCAGCGCTTGGTTGTGGTAAGCTCGTTTTCCAGTTTTTCTATATCAGCATGCAAACCTTTGTTCTCCCTGAGCAAGGACTCAACCATTCCTTCTACCTCAAAGAGTTTTTCCTCCATTTGAGAATAATCTCCTTCTTTTATAAAGAGGTTTTCTTTGAGCAAGTTAATATTCTCATGTAAACCGAGGTTTTCATTTTTAAGATTTTCATTTTCAAGTTCTAGGTCACGAACTTCTCTTTTTAGATCAGCACAAGTGTCTATCAAATTATATAGAAGTTCTTCTAAAGTAGCTTTGTTAAGACCATGTACCTTGCTCTTGAGATCTGAGAGGCTGATTGTTGATTCATCATCTGAATCTGAATCACTGTGTGCCATAAGTGCTACGACCCCTTCTTCAGCTTCAGATTCTCCTTCATCCTCAGAGGAATCTCCCCAAGCAGCCAGCATAGCTTTCGAGAATCGCTTGCCCGGATTGTTTACAGGGTGTTTTCGAACCTGTTTTCGAGGGTGTTCGGGCGTCTGATCTTCTCGAAGCAGAGGGCAATTTTTGACTAAGTAATCTGGTTTGCCGCACTTGAAACACCCTGTGAGCTGTTCTTTGGAGGTGTTTCTGGACTTGCTGAAGTCTTTTCTTTTGTGGTTTTCCTTGACCTTTTTGAAGAATTTCTTGAATTTTCTGGACATTAGGGCCATTTCTTCATCTTCAAGGTCAGAGTCAGTGTCTCATGTGCTTTCAAGGCAAGCCCACGATCCTTCTTTTGCTCCTCTCTTTGCTGTGAGTTCTTTCGGAGTTCATAGGTCTGGAGATTACCAATCAACTCGTCGAGGGTGATCTTGTTCATGTCTTTAGCCTCTTGGATGGCTGTTACTTTGGCCTCCCACGTGCGAGGTAAAATTCTGAGGATTTTCCTCACCAACTCTTCAGTGGTGAAAGATCTTCCCAGGGATTTTAACTCGTTCGTGATGTGGGTGAACCGTGTATACATGTCCATCACAGTTTCATGATCACCCATATCAAACAACTCATATTGTCGCATAAGTAGCTCAATTTTAGATTGTTTAACTTGACTCGTACCTTCATGAGTAACTTGCAGAGCATTCCAGATAGCTTGGGCTGATTCACACTCAGAGATGCGAGTGTATTCATCGGGTCCTAGGCCAAAATATAGAAGCTTTTTAGCCTTGGCATTTTTCTCCATTTTCTTGTAGTCCTCGGCATCAAACTCTATGGATTCCTTGAGAACCTTCTTACCATCTTCAAGCACCTTAGTAGGAACAAGGGGCCCGTTCTTGATGAGCATCCATAATTCATAATCTTCTGCCTGAATATAGTTCTCCATCCTATTCTTCCACCAACTATAATGTTGGCCGTTGAAATAGGGTGGACGAGTAATGGATTGCCCTTCAAGAATTCCTTGTGGGTACTCATCTTCAGAATCTCTCAAGGTGTTAACCTTTTGTAAGAGAACCTGCTCTGATACCACTTGTTGAGTTCGTGAGTATACAACCACAAGAGGGGAGGTGAATTGTGGTGTCTGATTTTCGCGTTGTAAATAACAAACACCCTCACAGAGGTTGTTCTCAAATGACAAACACCCTGATAGCTTGTTTGCACGGGGTGTTCTCAAATATTGCAGATGCGAAAATCACCAAGATAAATGCGGAAAATAAAGCACACACAATTTTTACGTGGAAAACACCTCTAGCCCAACTGAGGTGTGAAAAACCACGACCTACCTCGTGTAGGATTTAACCACTTTCACTAACGGGCTTCACACGTTACAAATGTAACACACCTTGTTACAACTTGCAACCACGTAACCTTCTTCCCAAAGACAGGTTACACCACGTCCAACCTTTGCAAGATTAGACACGTCCAAGTCCACACGACTAGGACACACTCACTTACTTTTCTGATCCAAGATCAGGGTTACAAACACCTTACAGGGGGTGCTTCTCACTAAGCAGATGTAAGGTACAATGAAGATCCTATTATGCCAATGGTTTGAAAACTCAAATCAAACACAGCTTGTCACGGTTTTGCTTTTCAGAATGAAGCTCAAGAATTTTAATGTGAAAACCGAGTTTCCTGATTTTTTCCAGATTTTTCAGAAAGCTGTGTTGCTTCTCTTTTTCAGTCTGAGTTTTTTCTATCTGCTTCTTGGCTTTTTTATGGGAGAGAAAAGCTGCGGTTTTTAAACACAAGGTCCAACGGTCAAAAACCAAAGACTCAGCTAAGTATGGAAAATGATTTGCAAACAAAATATATTCTCCAACAGCTAATGATGAATTTATCCCAAAATATAAGGGATTTTGTTATCTTAAAAGATAACCCTTATCTTCCCATAGCCGTGAAGAGGTTTAAAGAGATTTTCAGCTTTTACCAAATCCGAAAATATAGTCATAGGAATCTTTTGATTTGGCAAATCTCCCAAACCTATTTTCGCAAATCTCCATAATATTTTCAAGAACTATCCTCTCCAGAAAAATAGCAATTTTGAAATTCAAAGAAAGTATTCTGGAGATCTTGGCCAACCAAAATGAATTTTCAAAAATAATCGGGTATGGCCACTGCAGTTCAGAAACACCCTAGGCACCCTGTTTGTAGGGTTGTTCGCAACTGGTGTTCTGAAGTACTTTAGCGCAAATTTTTACACTTGGATTTGTTATCATCAAAACTAAATATAATCAACATGCCTATTTCACCTAATTTTAGCTCGTATAGTAATATAATCTCCAGAATTTTTACTCGTTTTATTTACTTTTGTAGATAATAAGATCAACCAAACAAGTGCCACGAAAAGGAGCCAAAAAGAATAGAAGAAAAGACAAAGCAACACGCAACGGGAGGCCAGTCGACTGCACGACAACCGTCACGCGCCTAAGCCACCACAACCCCTAATTAGGAGCTGGTGACAGCTGTCACCCAGCCGATGGCTGGCCAGTCGTGGCCACCGATGGCTGGCCATCGCCCCTCTGGCTGCTGCATGTTGTTTTGTTTTCCTAGCTCTCGTATAAAAAGGGCTTGCTTTGGGACTTTTTGCGGGGTTCCTCTCTGGCGATTTTTAGAGTAGATTTAGGTTAGGTTTAGCCAATAAAAATCTCATTTGGGGGAATTAGATTAGTGAGATTAGGATTTGTTTTGGTTGTTTAGATTCAAGCTTGTGGATTCTCAAGTTCATTTAATCAACCTAAGTTTCCTGTTCTCTTTCTCTCTTTATTTTTGTATGTTTTATTCTTGTTTTGATTATGTTTGATTTGTTGTTTTGCTTGATATTGTTTAGTTAAATGTTTAGTTTTTGTTGTTAATTCATGCTTATTAGTTTGTTAGATTTTGTTATAGCTTTAATTTCCATGCTAATTCATGTTTGTGTTTTGTTGTAATTAGGTTTAATTGTGTTTTGTGATGATTAGTGATTAATTTTGGTTGGCTTGGAATGTGATTAGCCTCTTGGTGGCTAATTAGGCTAGGATTAGGTTTAACACACCCAACTTGTACTTAGAACGTAGAGTTTTTCCTCACACCCTCTAAGTGTTCGATGAAATGCTTGAGAGAGCTTTCATCTATATTTTTGGGCAATTGACTTATGCCGAGAGGTGAGGTCTATTAGCTAGTGTGAGAGAGGGGATAGCCAAGTTCGGGACATGAAAATAGTCCCGATCTTAGCTAGGTCCGAGGGTTGTTAAATTTGGGGTCTAATTGGGTTAACCTCATGAAAATATGTGGTTAAACTAATTAGACTAGCTCATAACCCTTGAGAGAGAGCTTGGGTGGTCTTCTAAGGTGCAATCAACCATCTCTTGTTTTTAGTTGAGATCAGGTAGGTTAAGACTCATCTTGTCTATTTAATTAGTCAATTGGTCAAATCATAGTCTCAAGCCACCTCTTTTGCTTTATTAGCTTAGTTTAGCCTTGTTTTAATTTCCTTTCTTCTTGGCCTAGATCGAGTCGCTCTAGCTAATCTTAGTACATGAAACCTAACTCCCAGTCGACGACACCTCGAGTACTCAACGGTACAACCTTACACTTGGGGTTATAAATTTAAAACTCGAATTCTTCTCATCAATCAGATTCGGTAGAAATCACCGGACATGGCAGTGGGGGAGCGGAAGAAAGTCAGATACATAGCACCATGTCTGTTGCTCTTCTCCGGTGAAATAGAGTTATAGATTGGTTGCCTTTTACGACTGAGTTACGAGCTATGGCTGTACCATGGTCTTCGTCTTCAACACGATGAGATCGGTATGTTTGCAGGCAGAGAGGTAGAAATCGAGATGAGAAGAGGTGGGGGAGAGAGCGAGTACGTGCGGTCGACGGTGGTCGCCTAATCGGTGAATGGCCATTAGCCAGGCGGTGATTAGGGCTTGGCTGGGTAACATGAGGTTGGGTTGTCAGTCTTCTACTCATCTCACTCCAGTGACTCCACTACTGTTTCTCTTCTCTTGCTTTCTAGTCGTGGACTCGTGGGATTAGCCCAAGTAGGGCAACTGTGAGGTGAAAATTAGAGGGATCAAACATTTCAATTGCATTAGATATTTTAAACATTAGATAAGTCTAAATTTTTTTGCATTTGCTCGGTGGGAAATTGAGTATTAAATTTACAGAAGATAGATTACTGTAAATTTTTTAGAATTTTTATAATTATTATAAATTGGCTTTGCTAAATAAAGTGGTTTGGATGTCGCATATTATCTTATTGAAAATGATAAACTGTACTCCCATAGAAAAAACATATGCCAAGGCCAAATTCTTTGATAAGTGCTTCAATATACTTCATTTTTAGGTCATTTTGTAGCACTTTTCTAGGAATTCATAGGTTTTATGTTATAATTTATGCTCCAATTCTCGTTTTATGCTTGCGTATGGTTCTTGGGTGTCTTTTACAGGATTTTAGACCATTTGACCTAGCAATTAACATTTATTTGAGTGCATATTGGCCCACCACAGACGTACCCCAAGTCCTATGCCCGTGGAGTAAGAGAAGAGCAGAAGATTTCCATTCCAGTAAGAACCACAGTCTGCCCATGGTGGCCTTCACGGATGATGGTGATCCTATAACTACTAACCTCTTCATCTTCTTTCATTGTGCGGGTGAAGATGCTTGGTTTTGTATTTAAAAGGGGTGTCTTTCGGCTGAAAAAGGGGAGATCCATCATCATCTCACCACTACTTTCTCATTCATCTCTCATAAGTTAGAATTTTTAGTTTATTTTTAGGAGCAAGAAGAGAGAATGGAAGGGAGAAATTTGCTCTTGGAGGCTTAGAGATCGTGGCACCATTGAAGGGCGGCCATTGTTGTAAAGCTTCTTTCCCTTTGAATTTGTCTTTGAATTCTTGTGTTAGTTAAATTTGAAATATGAGTGAGCAATTTTATTTAATCTAGGGATTTCTTAGCCATAGTATTATAGTTGGATCCCTAATTTCTACAATCTTGTGCTTACTTCATGATCGGAATGATTTATTTCTATCTTAAGATTGAAATGTTGTGAATAAAGTTTGGCAAATGTTGCTTGTTTATATTAGGTAGGGGAGTAAAATACTGAAAACTGAAACTCGCTATTAGACTACCATGATAGAACTTGACCTAGTAAAACTCGAGAGAGAATTACATGTTAAGAGAAGACTTAGCATTCATAAATCTTCAACTTAAACTAAATCAAGGACACTTGAAAGAATATTGGTTGAATTTCTTTGGGAAATTTAATTTATTTCGATAGAAAGGATTAATTTTAACTCGATTGCCATACCTTGAATAATCCAATCCATGGAAAGTGCATGCTTAACTCTATGATCTAACTCTTTGCTTGGCAAATCGAATCCCTACATGCTTTACTTTGATTGAATTTCTAATTAGATAATAGGTATATTTAAATCAACTTATTGAAAAGATTGATTGCTTAGCATTTTCAATAGGACATTAACTTGATAGATTACTATGGTCCATGAGGACGATCCTTTAATCTAAACTACAACACCCGTGTGCTTGCAGCGTGTTAAGTTTTTAGCGCCATTGCCGGGGACCAAGTTGTTAACTACTGATTTAATTTACGAAATTGACTAAGTGTTTTACTTTCTTTTCCTTTTCTTTTTTGATTGCATGGGAAATATTGGTGATTGTGCTTTTAGGAATTTTCCCCTTTTATGCGAAGTTCATTTCAGTACAAACCCGATCCTGAGATTGAGAGGAATTTTCATTTGAGGAAGAAGAAGCAAAGACTTGAGAAACAAAGGTGCAAAGCTTGAGAGACCTCACCAACTATGGCAGGAGGAGGAGGTGAGCAAAGAACGACGCTTTGAGATTTTATTGCCCCAGGAGTCCAAGGCATTTTCTTAAGCATTGTTTATCCTAATGTGGAGGCAAACAATTTTGAGCTCAAGCCGACTCTTATTTCTATGGTGCAACAATCCTAATTTGGCGGCACCCCATTGGGAGACCCTAACTTACACCTCTCGGTCTTTTTAGAGGTGTGTGATACATTGGGGCTCAACGAAGTCTCTACCGATGCCATTCAATTGCAATTATTTTCCTTTTCACTTAAGGATAAGGCAAGAGCATGGCTTCATTCTTTGTATCCCGGATGCATCACCACATGGAATGAGCTTACTAGAGTCTTTCTTGTCAAATTCTTCCTACCAAGCAAGACGCCAAGCTTGAGGAATCAGATCACTCCCTTTACCCAAAGGGATGATGATATGCTCTATGAGGCTCAGGAGCGGTTCAAAGACTTGTTGCAGTTGTGCCCTCACCATGGCCTTCAAAGATGGATGATTATTCAAGCCTCCTATAATGGAGTGACCCAACCTATGAGGTCCACTATTGATGTAGTGGCAGGGGAAACCTTGAAGAATAAGACTGAGGATGAGGGCTACAATTTGATTAAGGAGATGGCGCTTAACAATTTTCAATGGTCTAACGAACGAGGCCAACACAAGTGGGTTGGAGGTGAGCTTGAAGTTGATGCACTTACTTTATTTAATGCTGAAGTAGATGCTATGACTCAAAGGTCGGAACGCTTACATGTGAATGCTATGAATTCTAGTGCCCTTCCCCCATCATGTAAAATATGTGGTTCCATTGACCATTTGACTGAGAATTGTCAAGTTGGGAGTCCTTTTACCCAAAACACTAGCGACCAAGTCAAATATGCCAATATTTTTAACCCAAGACCGACTAATGACCCTTATTCCAACACTTACAATTCAGGTTGGAGGAATCACTCAAATTTCTCATATGGGCCTAACTTTTCCATCATCCCCCAAATGAATGCTACGTAACCCCCTGGATTTCAAAGGCCTTTCTTTCCCCAAAAAGCTTTCCAAAAGTCCAACCTAGGGGCTATGATGGACAGCATGGTTTTGGCATAACAAAAGCAATATGAGTATATAAAGCAATTAGTATCTAAAGTTGATGTGCTTACTACTCATAACAGGATGTTGGAAGCTTAAATTGTCCAACAAGCTAGCTGTTCATCTATACCTCCTGGTAGACTCCCAAGTAAGCCGAAGCCAAATCCTATGGAGCAATGTACTACCATTATCCTAAGAGGGGGTAAACAACTTGGGGGACCTAAGAGGGTAAGCAATAATGAGTCTTTGCATGATGAGCATGATGATAATGTTAAGATTGTTGAAAAAAGAGGTGTTTATTACCTTTATTGATTTGCATGATGATGATGTTGTGAAGGATAGTAATGTGGTTCCTAAAGACCCTAAACAAACTTCCCTCAAATCTTACACTCCGCCTTTACCATTCCCTCAAATAATGGACAAGGCTAAGCTTGATTTGCAATTTGGGAAGTTTTTAGAGGTCTTAAAGAAACTTTACATTAATATCCTATTCACTGATGCCTTATCTCAAATGTCTTCTTACGCAAAGTTTTTGAAAGAGATTTTGTTTAACAAAAGAATGCTAGAAGAGCATGAGACTGTTGCCTTGACTGAAGAGTGCAGTGCTGCCATCTAAAACAAGCTTCTTGCTATGCTTAAGGAACCCGGTAGCTTCTCAATTCCTTATTTGTTGGGGAATATGTCTATTGAACGTGCTTTGTGTGATTTGGGGTCAAGTGTGAGTTTAATACCCCTTTCTTTGTGTAAAAAGCTAGATTTAGGAGAAATGAGACCCATCACCATCTCCTTGCAATTAGCGGATCTTTCTGTGAAATACCCTATGGGTATTTTAGAGGATTTCCCAATTAAGGCTGGAGATTTATATGTACCAGTAGACTTTATGATACTTGGCATGGAGGAGGATACGCGCACCCCCATCATTCTTAAGAGGCCTTTCATGGCCACCGCCGGATGCTGTTTGATGTCAAAAATCGTAAGTTGTCTTTTGATGTGGGAGATGATAATGTGGAGTTCAACTTGTTTAAGGCTTCTAAATTTTCTTTCATATCTGATGAATGTCATATGGTTGATGTGGTTGGTAGTTTGGTATGGGAAACCATTTCTAACCTTGAATCTGATGACCCTCTTAAGTATTGTATATTGAATGATAGTTCTACTAAGGATGCAAATCCCAAAGTAGCAATGTGTGCTCAATTCTTGGAAGCCTCTCCACAAGTTCCACTTATACTGGCTAAAGCGGAATCCTTGGTGAGTGATGCGAAGCCCTTGTCTAATGAGGAGCGTGCTCCCAAGGTAGAATTGAAACATCTCCCTTCCTCTTTGAGGCATGAGTTTCTTGGGCCTGATTCTACTTATCCAATGATTGTTAACGCATGTCTAAGTGCATCTCAAATTGAGTCTTTATTTAGAGTAATTAGAATGAATCGTAAGGCTATAGGATATACTCTTGATAATCTAAAAGGAATTCACCCGTCTGTGTGCATGCATCATATTTTGATGGAAGATGACCATAAGCCCTCAATTGAGCACAAAAAAAGATTAAACCCTAATATGCAAGAGGCAGTTAAGAAGGAAATTTGAAACTACTTAAAGTTGGCATTATCTACCTTATCTCTGATAGTAAGTGGGTAAGCTCGGTCCGTGTAGTACCTAAGAAAGAGGGGATGGCGATCATAAAAAATGAGAATAGTGAGCTCATTCCTACTAAGACTATCACAGGATGACGTATGCATATTGACTATGGAAAATTGAATGAGGTCATCCGTAATGACCATTTTTCCCTTCCCTTTATAGACCAAATGCTTGAAATGTTACCCACAAATTCATATTTTTGTTACTTAAATGGGTATTCGGGTTTCTTTCAAATCTCTATTCATCCTAGTGACCAAGAAAAGACCACCTTTACTTGTCCTTATAGTATATTTGCTTATAGAAGAATGCCATTTGGGCTATGTAATGCCCCACTACTTTTCAACGTTGTATGATGGCTATTTTCTTTGATTTTATTGAGGACATAATGAAGGTCTTTATGGATGTTTTTTTGGTGTATGGTACAACATCTGACCATTACTTGAATAATTTGGCCAAGGTCTTGCAAAGGTGTGAAGATACAAATTTGGTCTTAAATTCAAAAAAAGTGCTATTTTATGGTACAAGAGGGGGTTGTCTTAGGTCATATTGTCTCTACTAAGCGCATTTAGGTTGACAAAGCAAAGGTAGAGGTGGTTGAAAAATTAACCCACCAACTTCTGTAAAAAGTGTGAGAAGTTTTCTTAGACATGTCGCTTTTACCGGCGGCTCATAAAAGATTTTTCAAAAATTACAAAATCACTCACCCATTTGCTTGTGAAGGATGTGCCTTATGATTTTAATTAAGAATACTTAAGTGTTTCCCTTAGGTTAAAAGAGGCATTGATTACGGCTCCTGTGATGCAAGCTACAGATTGGGAGCTTCCTTTTGAGGTAATGTGTGATGCGAGCGATTTTGCATTGGCGGCAGTTCTAGGCCAAAGAAAGGACAACAAGCCATATGCTATTCAGTATGTGATCCGAACTCTTGATGAGGCTCAAGTAAATTATGCTATGACAGAGAAGGAGTTCCTAGCGGTTGTATTTGCCTCGGAAAAGTTCCGGTCTCACTTTATGAATTCCAAGGTCATTATTTTCACTGACCATGCCGCTTTGAAGCACCTAATAAAGAGGTCTGACTCCAAATCCCGCTTTATCTGATGGATTTTTCTCCTCCAAGAATTCGATTTAGAGATTAAATACAAGTCTGGAATGGAGAATGTGTTGATAGATCACTTATCTCGCCTAGGCCCCAAGGTCACTCCTAGTGAAGAGCTCCGAATTGATGGTTCTTTCCAGATGATCAACTACTTGCCATTTCTCACTAAGCCACTCCATAGTATGCTGATTGGTGATTTTTCAAGGTGTGTGGGGTACTGCTCCCTGGATTATCTTATCAACAATGGAACAAATTCTTTTCTGATGCCAAATATTATGTATGGGAGGAACCTCTTCTCTACAAGCTGTGTGGAGATGGGATATGTAGAAGATGTTTATCGAAAGATGAAGTTCATTGTGTCCTACACCATTGCCATGCTTTCACTTATGGTGCGCACTTTGTCCTGGACAAGACTATTGCAAAGGTACTCCAAGCGGGTTTCTATAGGCCCACTCTCATCATGATGCAAGAAAAATTGTCATGACTTGTGATAGATGCCAAAGAGCAGGGATCATTTCCAAGTGACATGAGATGCCTGAAAGTGGCATTTTTGAGGTGGAGTTGTTTGATATATGGGGGATTGACTTCATGGGTCCCTTTTCTCATTCCTATAACAATTTATATATCCTCGTTGCAGTTGACTATGTCTCTAAGTGGTTGGAAGCCATTGCCACCCTAACCAATGATAAGCACATTTTGATGAAGAGATTTGAGGAAGGTGACATGGTCCTTTTGCTCAATTCTAAGCTAAAATTATCTCCGAGCAAGCTGAAATCCTGGCGGTCGGGACCATTTCAAGTCATCAAGGTTCATCCTCATGGTGCAGTAGATGCATGGAGTGAATCCACCGATGCATCCAAGGTAAGTGAACAGTGACTTAAGCCTTATCTTGTGGGCAACCCTATTAAAAAGACCATACTGATTTCGAGTGCACATAGATACATCGTTAAGCTCTTGACTTTAAAGGAGCGCTTTTTGGGAGGCAACCCAAGTCCTTTTATTGCGTTCATCTTCATCTTTAGGTTGTTTTTACTTCTTAAAAAGAGAAAGAGAAAATGAAAAAAAGGGGGGCAAGAGTATTCAACAGTTCCTGACGGATGACACCATGGACCATCGGTATTCATTAATACGGGTCATGGTCAATTTTTCAATAAGTTAACATTTTTTGATGTGCCATGGGCTAGCCGTATTTCAAACTACGACCTGTAGCATATCTGCCTTGTCCAAAGAAAAATTCTGCCAACAGCCACCACAGTCAGACCATGGTGCCGCCCATGGACTGTGGTGGCCTGCTGCAGGCCGCGGTCAGGGAGGGGTTTTTCAACATGGAAAACTTTCCATCTTCCCATTTTCATCTTCTTCCTTGGGACTTTCTCTCTCTATCGCCCACTTTCCCTCTCTAAACCCTCCATTGTTAAACCTTCAATTCCTCACCATTTTCTTCTAATTTTTTTTTCTAATCAACTCTTTTCCTCTCTCTAAATTTCTCAGTTTTTCACACCCAATTCATCCTCTTCTACATTTTCCTTCCCTCATTCATCTTCCTTACGCCCTTCCTCCATAACCATTTTTTTCCACCTCAAATGTCTCCTCTTTTTCACTTAAATTCTTCATTTTTGTTCCTCATACCTCATTTTTGAGGTTTTTATTCCAATTTCTCACATTTTTACATCCACGGCACCCAATAAGAGACAAAGGAGCAAGGAGGCGGGGACATCTGGCCAAGCGCCACCACAGACTCAACGGACCTCCGGCACTTTCACCAATGTATGGACCAGAGGTAATGTTCCTCATCCCCTTGGTTTGACTAATGCCGAACATATTACTAGATGTAATTGCTTGCGTGAAAGAATTGTTGTGGCAACCCATTATTATAATGAGGAATTGTTGGGCGTTTTGGATTGTTTGATGACATAAGGTGGTTATTCGCACGAGGGGGTATGGGGTACTTTATTGAAATGAAAGAGCATACATATCGGGACCTCACACTTGAATTTCTGGGTATTTTACATGTTGAGGTCACTTGAGGGCCTCAATGTCAAGAGGGATATATTTCATTTTATTTACAACGGTAGATTTATGAGTTGAACCTAAGTGTCTTTAATAAGATATTTGGTTTTCCACCTAGCTTGGACTTACCAAACCGTCAAGTTGCTCATGAATTCAACCCGAATATATTTTAGGGCGAGCTTTCGAGGGATTTTAGGTACAACACTAGTTCTTCCAAATGCACCCATATTAGGAACCCTTGCATTCAGGTGGCTCAGCGTATTCTTGCTTATTGTTTCTTTGCTCGGGATGATAGTTTGAATGTCCCTAGATTGTCTGACTTATACCTCCCATCTTGTATGCTAAATGGTGTCCAAATTAATCTTGGGGCGTTCTTGGCCCGATAATTGTATACTGCGGTAGTCAGCACTAAGGGTAGAATAGTCATTGGGGGTATAATCACCACCATTGTTGGATCCTTGGATGTTGAGCCCAATCCTGAGGATCGCGTTTCTGGGTCCGAATGGCTTGATCAAGTTGCTTTTGAGCTGATGAATTTTTGCAAAGTAGAGGCTGGACGTTTATGCTGCATTTATCCTGAAGATTGGCTTTTACCACTTCCCAATATTGAGCAAACCACCTTAATTCACCGAGATAACCTTTATTAGGTACCTGGTGATGGTGAGGTTGCTCGCTTCACACCTCCTCCACCCCCATTTACTTATCAAGCTGGACCTAGCTCTTCCTCTCAGCCATCCTCCCTTGACTATAAAGAAGTCCAGAACACCTCAGGTCCATTCAGGAGGAGTAAGTGTCGCTTCGAGCCTATGTTCAAGAACGGCATGGTGAGCTCCGTGGAATGCTTACTACCCAGACTCATTTTCAGCACTATAAAGCTTGCCTTGAGACCTGGAGAGATTGGCATATCTCTTATAGTCAATCTCCCCACCCTCCTTCCCCATCTCCCTTCTGATTGCTTCTTGTTACTCCCCCTTCGCTTTTCTACATCTGTGCTCACATTGAGGACAATGCTTTTTCAAGCATGGGAGAGTTAGTCAGTTAATTGATGGCATCTGATGCCTGATTTGGTTTGGCATGTACATGTGTATGTATTCTATATATTATTCATGATTGCATTTAGAGTTGTATTTTAGGTTTAATCTCATGTAGTGAGAGCTTGTTAGAGGCACATTTCGGTTTCTTTTCACTTTCGGGTAATTTTGATAGTTTTTGAATATTCGTGGTATTCTTATTAAGAGCATGCATTCACTTTAAAAAATACTAAAAAAATCCTCCGATGATGAACTTTGTGGACTAGGTAGACTTCTTTGGTTTAGATTGACCCTTTGATTTGTCCAATTGTGAATAAAAGTGTTTGAAAATGAGCTTGCAAAAATGAGCTTCATGTTTTGACCATTCCTTGAGTGCGAATTGATTGCCCCATCATCCTTTATATGAATGTTGGCATGTGTCTCCTAATGAGCTAGGTATGAACTTGGTAGATGTCCCGTGAGACTTTGAGTTTTTAAAGACTAATTTATCAATTTAGTCTCCTGCCAATTCATGAGCGACTCTTCCTCGACATCATTTCTCTAGAACTTGCTTTGACTCTTACTCAAGATCACACTTATCATATGCATTTAGGCAACATGATTAAGGCATTTTTTGACTTGTTAAACTCAAAAGACCAAATAACCATCCTTGTTATGCATGATATATCGCTTGCTAGCCTCTTTGAGCTTTTATCTATTTTTATTGATGTGAACCTCCGAACATAACCTTGGGGCAAACATTTATCTAACCCTCAAGTCAAGGCTAGGAAAGCATTTCATCCTTATAAATTGAGTTTGATTAGGAGTTAGTAAGGAGCATTGAGATCTTTTTAGTGGTTTGGTTGGTTAGTTGATGAAGGAATTTGTGTTCTTATGTTTGTATAAGAGATCCCTTGTTTTATTGTACAAAGATTAGAGAAGAGTTGAAATTCAAGTTTGATACATATTCCCTTATCCAACTCTTTTGTCGGTGAAAAAATAAATAAAAAAATGAGAAGAGAAAAGAAGAAAAAAAAAGAACGAAAAAAAAAAAGAATAAAGGAGTGTTGGCCTTGTTTGGATTGTAAAAAAATATATTTGAATTTCAACTCTTTTTCTTTTCATTTGGTTATGAAAAGGGATGTGTTTGTTATTGAATTGAATTGGTTTGAGGAGAGTGTTGCATGAGAGCATTGGAAGAGTTTAGCTCTTACTCTATGACTTCTAGCTCCACATTTTCAAAATATTCGTTCCCCTCTTACCTTTATGTATGACCCCGTTAAAGTCCTCATGATTGTGTAATGTGTATTGCATATGAGTAATGGCGAATTAGAAAGTTTTATCAAGGTTATGGTAGATTTGAGTCTATGGAATGAGAATTGAGAAAACCTTCCTACGTTTTCAAACACATGAGTAACTGAGTGCCACATAACTATAGTGAGCTTCTACTGGCATTACTAGCTCCATTTGTTTTATATGTCGATGTGATTGTATTTGATGATTTGGGGGGGTTGATTCAAACTTAACATTGTAATCTATCAAACAATTTTGAAAACTTCATTTCCTAGCATATTTGTTAAATGATTTTGGCACTTTTGGACTAACTTTGGATCGATTTTGCCATTGAGCTGCCACCAATGTCTTTCCTGAGGAGGTTGTGAATAATTTTTGGTCTTAGTGTTGCTTAGGGACAAGCAATGATTCCAGCATGGGGTAGTTTGCTAAGTGCTTCTATATACTTTATTTTGGGTCATTTTGTATCACTTTTTCAGGAATTCATGGGTTTTATGTTATAATTTCTACCTCTATTCTCATTTTATACTTGTCTATGGTTCTTTGGTGACTTTTGCAGGATTTTAGATCATTTGACCCAACAATTGACCCCTATTTGAGTGCATGTTGGCTCACCATAGAGGTACCCTAAGTCTTATGCCCGTGGAGTAGAAGAAGAGTAGAAGATTTCAATTCCAGCAAGAACCACGGTATGCTCGTGGTGGCCTCCATGGACTGTGGTGATCCTGTAACTGCTAACCTTTTCATCTTCCTTTGTTGTGCGGCTGAACATGCTCGGTTTATGTGCTTAAAATGGGTGTTTTCAGCTAAAAAAGGGGAGATCCACAATCATCTCACCACTACTCTCTAATCCATCTCTCAGAAGTTAGAATTTTTGGTTTATTTTTACGAGCAAAAAGAGAGAATTGAAGGGAGAATTTTGCTCTTAGAGGCTTGGAGATCGTGGCACTATTGAAGGGCTGCCATTATTATAAAGCTTCCTTTCCCTTTGAATTTATCTTTGAACTCTTGTGTTAGTTGAATTTGAAATATGAGTGAGTTGTTTTATTTAGCCTAGGGATCTGTTAGCCATAGTATTGTAGTTAGATCCTTAATTTCTACAATCTTGTGCTTACTCCATGATTTGAATGATTTATTTCTATCTTGAGATTGAAATGTTGTGCATAAAGTTTGGCCAATTTTGTTTGCATATATTAGGTAGTCGAGTGAAGTACTGAAAAGTGAAACTCACTATTAGATCACCTTGATTGAACTTGACCTAGCAAAACTCGAGAGAGAATTGCATGTTAAGAGGAGACTTAGCATTCCTAAATCATCAACCTAGACTAAATCAAGGATGAAAGAGTGTTAGTCGAATTCGCTTGAGCAATTTAATCTAGTTTGAAAGAAAGGATAGAATTTAACTCAATTGCAATTGCCTGAATCATCCAATCCATGAAAAGTGCATGCATGGCTCTATGATCTAACTCTTTACCTGGCGAATCGAATCCCTAGATGCATTACTTTGATTGAATTTTCAATTAGATAGTTGGTATATTTAAATCAACTCATTGAAAAGATTGATTGCCTAGTATTTTCAACAGGATATTAACTCGATTGATTACTATGGTCCCTGAGGATGATCTTCAAATTTAAATTACAACACCCGTGCATTGACTGCGTGTCATTCTCTCAACTATTATAATGAACAATTTATGTGAATAAAAATGCTTAAAGAGACCTTTTACATATATATATATATATATATATATATATATATATATATATATATATATATATATATATATAAAATGGTAACAAGTGACAAATAATACTTTAGTCCAATGAAAACGAAACGCACAGAACAAAGTTTAAAAATCAATCGTTATTATTACGAAGAATATTTTTAGAATTTTTAACTTACAATATATATGAAAAGCCCTCATCAATGTATGTGCAAATGGATATGTATATGCACGTGTGTGTGTATTGTTTGAGTGTGTCTATACACACGCACACAAACGGAGTTATAATGGTGACAAGCAACAAGCAATGCTTTAGCCGAAGGATAAGGAAAAAAACCCGCGCGAAGCACGGGACAAATTAAAAAAAATCAACTGTCATTGTTATAGAGAACATTCTAAAATTTTAAACTTGTAATATATATGAAAAGCTCTCATTAATGAGTGTCCGTGCGTGTGTGTCTATATATATATATATATATATATAGATATATAGAGATATATAAATATATACACATACATATATACATACATATATATAATTATATATATATATACATATATATACATATATATCTACATATATATATATATGTATGTATATATATCCGTACATATCTATATCTATATATCACTACAAGAAAAGAGGGTTTCGGCGTCAAAAATTATGTATGAGGGCGACGAAAATAATTTCGACATATTTTAGTCATCATG
>JAKOGI010002487.1:0-2500 GCA_029747015.1 Carnegiea gigantea
CGCTTTCGCGGGGTCTGGGGAGATCCAGCTGTTGGCAACCTTACCCTTACCGGTATTCCTGCCCATAGAGGGGTTGATTCCTTAAGACCCACAAAACAGTTTTTTTTTTTTTTTTGAAAAAGGTTTATACAGAAAACGATTGTGAACCAAAAACCAAGGAGGTGAAAATGTGCCGGAGAGCAAAATAAACAAGGAGCAGAGACATACCTCAACCGACTAGGGGCGCTAGATGCCGTCACATCTCAGAACGGCACGACCTGTAGACAGGCGCACCAAAACCCTACGCGCCCCACCCCACCGAAGCTACTACCACCTACGCGGCCGGTCCCCTACAATTAGAGACCTTAATCCTATCCCGCCGCAACCTCCTATCCTGAGCCATATCCTTCGTCAGACCGGCAACTCTCAGGTCCTCTTTAACTACTTCCTCTAGGCTCTTCTTCGGTCTACCCCTCCCTCTCTTTCCACCGGCGGGGACGATCATCTCGCACCTCCGCACTGGGGCGGCCACACTTCTCCTCTTTACGTGGCCGAACCATCTGAGCCTCGATTTCCTCATCTTCTCTTAATTCTATCCAATCTCGTAAAACCACATATCCACCTGATCATTCTCATCTCAGCTACCATCAGCCTTTAGGCTTGCGTCTTCTTTAGAGGCCAACACTCCGATCCATAGAGAACAGCCGGTCTAACTACCATCTGATAGACTTTGCCTTTCAATCCTAGGGGCACTCTCTTGTCACACAGTACACCTGACACTGACTTCCACTTTTGCCAACCCACTCTTATCCGCCGGCTAATATCCTCGTCAATGTCCCTATTTTGCTGGATGATCGAGCCCAGATACTTAAATTTAGCAACCTTTGGTATCACCCTCCCATCCAGAGTGATTTCTCTCCCCTCTTCTATCCTACCACTGAAACAGCAATGGAGGTATTCCGTTTTTGATCTACTTAACCGAAAACCCCTAACTTCCAGCGTATGCCTCCAACTCTCCAGCATGTCATTCACCCCCTGCCTGGTCACATCGATAAGAACGATGTCATCTGCAAATAATATGCACCAAGGCACCTCGTCCTGGATTCCTCTCGTGAGTTCATCCAAAACTAACGTGAAAAGAAACGGGCTTAGGTCGGAGCCCTGATGTAGGCCCATACTAACAGCGAAGTCGTTAGAGACCCCTTCCGGTGTCCTAACACGCGTCAGCCCTCCCTCGTACATATCCTTGATTACACGGATGTACACAGGCGACGTCCTTTTCTCTTCCAAACACCTCCACAATGCCTCCCTCGGGACTCGATCATACGCTTTCTCTAGGTCAATGAACACCATATGGATTGGTTCTCTGAAATCTCTACAACCTCTCATAACCTTCTCTCAATCACCCTCTCCCATAGCTTCATAGTGTGACTGAGCAGCTTGATGCCCCTAAAGTTATTATAAACTTGAATATCCCCTTTGTTTTTGTACAGTGGGATGACTGTGCTGGCCCTCCACTCTCTGGGCATCTTGGCAGTCCTGTAAATAACATCAAATAGCTCCGTGAGCCACTCTAGCCCTGCCTCCCTCATAAACTTCCAAACTTCCACTGGTATCTGGTCTGGGCCCACTGCCTTCCCATTCGCCATCTTCTTCAAGGCCTCCCTAATCTCCTCCTTTGCTATATGGCCGCCCGCTCGCTGATCACTACACTCACCGCCCCTACTACAATCGTCTTGCACTCCTTCCCCATTTAGAAGTTTGGCAAAGAACCTTTACCATCTCTCTCTAATTTCATCATTCTCAGTCAACACCTTACCTTCTTCGTCCTTGATGCACCTTACCTCTCCCAAATCCCTAGTCTTCCTTTCCCTCGCCCTAGCCAGTTTGAAAACCTCCTTCTCCCCTTCCTTCATCCCCAATCTATGGTACAGTCTATCAAAAGCCTGGCTCTTTGCTATTGCCACCGCCTTTCTGGCTACCTTCTTGGCTGCCTTGTATCCAATCTTCTTTTGCTCCCTCTCTTCCTCTGAACTGCTGTTCATGAACTCTGCGAAAGCCTCTTTTTTGGCCTTGACTTTCTCCTTTACCTCTTCGTTCCACCACCAGGCGCCCTCCATCTTGTTCTCGCCTCCCCTGGAAAGACCTAGAGTTTCCTTAGCCGACCTTCGGATGCAATCTGCCACAGCCTCCCACATCGAATCGGCGTCTTCTGCCCTCCTCTAAGCTCCCTCCTCGGCTATTCTTTCTGCGATTAACCCCGCCTTCTCCTTTGTGAGGGTCCACTACTTAATTATGGGTTCTCCGACTCTCCTCTTCGTCCTCCTAGGAAACTTGAACTCTGCATCTAAAACCAGCAACCTGTGTTGAGTTCCCAGAAACTCGCTAGGAATCACTTTGCAGTCCTTACATGATCTCCGACTTTCCTTTCTCGTGAGGAAGTAGTCAATCTGGGTCTTGCAAGAGCTGCTCTTGAAGGTCACTAAGTGATCCTCCTTCTTCTGAAAAAAGGAATTGGCCA